>JAQFVV010012510.1:3728779-3994762 GCA_028023455.1 Epiperipatus broadwayi | reverse complement strand
GATCCGGAGAATAGTACTTAACGTAAACTGCACTACGGGGCGCCATCTAGGCGTTTGAACCTAGAAAAATTTATAAAGTAGGCAGATACGTAAGTCAAAAAAAAAATAATTTTTTTTTTTTTTTATTTTGATTCCGGTCGTTAGCCCATGTCACTAGCCCAGTGGAACAGCAGAGATTAAATAATATAATATCTTATCTAATTAGATGTCAACATTAAAAAATAAATAAAATAAGCCACTGCCAGTAATTAATCCTACAAACATTTATTTATGCACATATATATAAGATTTAAAATTATTTTAGTATTAGTTTTACATTTTAACATTATTTTTAACTTTGATTCTTGACTTTAATTTACATTTAATTACTATTATATTGTAATTTTACATTTTAATTAAGTTCGCACAGATGGGATTATAAAAGCTTGTTTTAATATGTTGCTATAGATCGGTTACATAGATTACACGGTTAAAAACATTTCAAAGTAAACATAAACGATCAAAATACAAAATCATTGATACTGGCAATTGCAGAGGGAAATTTATAAGTAACCCAGTAGTATTCACCATAAGATACTTGCATTGTCACCAATGACTTAAAAGACCTCCGAATAAATACATTTTAGATACTCACCGTAAGGTATCATTATTTATCGAATGTCTATATATTTTGATCAAATATGAAAACGCAAATATAGTTAACCGATCAACAATCCATGCAAGCGTCTATAAACAACTTAAATTTAATGCATTTTTATTTAGGGTCGAGCATGAATAGACCACATAAATTTGCTTTTGAAAATAAACATTCTATCCCTATTTAACCTTAGGTTAAAATTAGTAGTCAAACTGGCATCAATTCATCTGATATATCGATGTATTCAATGTAATAAAATACGGCAGCACAAAAGGTTAAGAGAAGAAATTGCCTCTTATGAGATAGGAATATTACATCTATCTGCAAAGAAGAGCAATAAAACAAAAAACTCCATAGAAAGGAACTGCGGTATCCGACTTATAATTCCTTCCATAGGCAAACGGAAGTGTGCGGCGTATGAAGCGATTCTGCCCGTAGCGAATCAATATTACATCTACTAATCACACCAATATATCCAATCCATTGACCCAATCTAACCACGAAACAAATAACCTAAGATTACCCTCCCCTAATATAACTTTACAAATCTATACAGCCATTCACGCCCGACTTAAGTTTAACATTTATATAATTAATTTAACGGAAAACACAAAAAAAAATCATGATAAAAACTTAAAGAATAAAAAAATAAATAAATGGAAATGATTTTACATAAATAAGAAAAAAAATACATCAAATAACACTATTAATAAAGAATTTAGTTTGGTCAGATAGGATTCTATTGCATTATTTAATAAAAAGTTTTAAAATTTAGAGTTCTTATTGTTTCAAGTGAATATATAAGTTCTTACGATTTTTAAAACGTCCAACTTTATCCGTTGCTTGCCATGAACGTAAATTCCCACGCCGTCCTAAAATTGGTATCCATTTAGCCATTGTTTTATTTATTCATTAGGAGGTTTTTTAATTTAGTTGGTCCTCAATGTAGGAAACGATAGTTCATTTCTCCTTTCTTTAACAGCTGAAAGAATTGACCGTGCGTCTGTCAATTCCTCCAACTCCGTACTACTACATATAGTCACATCGTAATAATCAATTTCCAGTCACTAACTAATAATTTCCAAAACTTGTCCTTTTTATATTAATGTGAAGGATTGAATTTACATTACGTCACCGATGCGATGGTCCTTTCGTTGCGGTCCGATTCCATAGGGATTTCTTCTTATTTGCTAACAGTTTCTATTGTTTTCCTATCTGACTGATGTTTTTACATTTAAATGCCCAAGGCTGGTTTACATTTGACTAATTAAATTTATCATTTCCATTTCTGATTAATTAACCTGTTTTCCAAATCAAAGATATATTTAAAGATAAATTTAAAGATATAATTTCATCTCCAAATCTTTTTAAGTTTTTGTTTTTAAAATACCTTTTCTATTTTTAATACAGTTTTATTTTAATAATTTTTTTATATCTGTGCGATTTAATATATACGAGTTTAAGATGATATTTAATTTCAATTTTTTAATTCTAAAGGAAAATTTTTAAATGCGAACTTTTTAATTTACTTTCATGTTTAATAAATAAAAAAAAAACAATGTAACGAACGTCTGTGTTCGTTACATATCAGTAAAGTTACTTAAAAAAAAATGATCAAAAAAAAAAATTTTACTTAGGGTTAGTAATTACAGTACACGACTAACAAAATTTACAAACATTCGGTTAGTATAAAGACTATATATAAAAAACATGTTTACTATCGCTTTCCTAAGGACCATTTACGTCTACGCCTCCTCCCCACAAGAGTTCTATTATTATTTTTTTTATACATTTTATTTTTACACACGGCATGACAAGCAAGTTATTTTATAAATTATTTATTTAAGAAGATTGCATTGAAGTAAATATATTTTGAAAGATAATGGATTTATACGTGTATATTTGCAGCACAATTATTCATACCACCAACTTATTTATGACTGATTAAAATGCTTAAATAGGATTACACTGAAGTAAATTCCCAATGGTACTCATCGTAAGGTACCACATTTACCATCATAAACTTGCGTGGCTGTGCGCTCCTATACACATTAAAGCATAATTTATATTAACAACAAAATATCAATCGCAACCTTTTGACTTTCTTTTTAACGAACTACAGTTTAAAATTATTTATACTTTCTAGTTTTTAATATATGTGCTATTTCATTCTGGCAGTGCTTTTATAAGATTTAAAGTATACGACTATATGTAAACAGATAAAAATATTTCATTTTGATAAAATTTGCTCAGGGTATATGTGGTTTATTAAAGATCGGCCCGAGTTGGTTCGCCATTGTAACGATCCGGAGAATAGTACTTAACGTAAACTGCACTACGGGGCGCCATCTAGGCGTTTGAACCTAGAAAAATTTATAAAGTAGGCAGATACGTAAGTCAAAAAAAAAATAATTTTTTTTTTTTTTATTTTGATTCCGGTCGTTAGCCCATGTCACTAGCCCAGTGGAACAGCAGAGATTAAATAATATAATATCTTATCTAATTAGATGTCAACATTAAAAAATAAATAAAATAAGCCACTGCCAGTAATTAACATACAATTATTTATTTATGCACATATATATAAGATTTAAAATTATTTTAGTATTAGTTTTACATTTTAACATTTAACATTATTTTTAACTTTGATTTTTGACTTTAATTTACATTTAATTACTATTATATTGTAATTTTACATTTTAATTAAGTTCGCACAGATGGGATTATAAAAGCTTGTTTTAATATGTTGCTATAGATCGGTTACATAGATTACACGGTTAAAAACATTTCACAGTAAACATAAGCGATCAAAATATAAAATCATTGATTACTGGCAATTGCAGAGGGAAATTTATAAGTAACCCAGTAGTATTCACCATAAGATACTTGCATTGTCACCAATGACTTAAAAGACCTCCGAATAAATACATTTTAGATACTCACCGTAAGGTATCATTATTTATCGAATGTCTATATATTTTGATCAAATATGAAAACGCAAATATAGTTAACCGATCAACAATCCATGCAAGCGTCTATAAACAACTTAAATTTAATGCATTTTTATTTAGGGTCGAGTATGAATAGACCACATAAATTTGCTTTTGAAAATAAACATTCTATCCCTATTTAACCTTAGGCTAAAATTCGTAGTCAAACTGGCATCAATTCATCTGATATATCGATGTATTCAATGTAATAAAATACGGCAGCACAAAAGGTTAAGAGAAGAAATTGCCTCTTATGAGATAGGAATATTACATCTATCTGCAAAGAAGAGCAATAAAACAAAAAACTCCATAGAAAGGAACTGCGGTATCCGACTTATAATTCCTTCCATAGGCAAATGGAAGTGTGCGGCGTATGAAGCGATTCTGCCCGTAGCGAATCAATATTACATCTACTAATCACACCAATATATCCAATCCATTGACCCAATCTAACCACGAAACAAATAACCTAAGATTACCCTCCCCTAATATAACTTTACAAATCTATACAGCCATTCACGCCCGACTTAAGTTTAACATTTATATAATTAATTTAACGAAAAAAAAAAAAAAAATCATGATAAAAACTTAAAGAATACAAAAATAAATAAATGGAAATGATTTTACATAAATAAGAAAAAAAATACATCAAATAACACTATTAATAAAGAATTTAGTTTGGTCAGATAGGATTCTATTGCATCATTTAATAAAAAGTTTTAAAATTTAGAGTTCTTATTGTTTCAAGTGAATATATAAGTTCTTACGATTTTTAAAACGTCCAACTTTATCCGTTGCTTGCCATGAACGTAAATTCCCACGCCGTCCTAAAATTGGTATCCATTTAGCCGTTGTTTTATTTATTCATTCGGAGGTTTTTTAATTTAGTTGGTCCTCAATTTAGGAAACGATAGTTCATTTCTCCTTTCTTTAACAGCTGAAAGAATTGACCGTGCGTCTGTCAATTCCTCCAACTCCGTACTACTACATATAGTCACATCGTAATAATCAATTTCCAGTCACTAACTAATAATTTCCAAACTTGTCCTTTTTATATTAATGTGAAGGATTGAATTTACATTACGTCACCGATGTGATGGTCCTTTCGCTGCGGTCCGATTCCATAGGGATTTCTTCTTATTTGCTAACAGTTTCTATTGTTTTCCTATCTGACTGATGTTTTTACATTTTAAATGCCCAAGGCTGGTTTACATTTGACTAATTAAATTTATCATTTCCATTTCTGATTAATTAACCTGTTTTCCAAATCAAAGATATATTTAAAGATAAATTTAAAGATATAATTTTATCTCCAAATCTTTTTAAGTTTTTGTTTTTAAAATACCTTTTCTATTTTTAATACAGTTTTATTTTAATAATTTTTTTATATCTGCGATTTAATATATACGAGTTTAAGATGATATTTAATTTCAATTTTTAATTCTAAAAGAAAATTTTTAAATGCGAACTTTTTAATTTACTTTCATGTTTAATAAATAAAAAAAAAAACAATGTAACGAACATCTGTGTTCGTTACAATATATTACATGTATATATGAATACACACGCATAATTACCAATAACTGTGCAATATGATTTACAATCTTTTCAGAAAACTTATAATTGTTATGATTATGTTTGTTTAAATATTTTTTATCATATTTTTATAATTAATAAATTAAATGTTATATATTTTTTATTATATGGCTGTTTGTCATTCAATGAAAGATTATCATCATTATCTACATCTTATAAATAAATCTGATCACAATTACACTTTATTTAAAGAAGTAATATTTTTTACTATTTGATTTACTTGTACCATTTCCATTTTAATTCTGAATTTGTTGAGATACAAATAGATACAATAAAAAATTCCTTTGCTATCTAGTCATATCAAAAATAGATCATTTTTTGAAATTGCTGAGAGTAATAATTTTTAGAATAGTAATTATTATATTTCATTAAGAACCAGTGAGATAATTGTTTGATCTAAACGAAATGCAACCTGAGAATTAAGAACTAATTTGCTAGCCTTATTAAATGTAGTGCACATGAAGTTACATTAGAAGAGTTATTCATTCATTATATATACATTTACATGGTTGGCTGTGCATATGAAAATGCCCTGAAGTAATATTAAGATTGAGGATACCCTGAAATTTTGCTGATTCTAGTATAGTTAGAGTTACACATAGCTATTCAAAATAGATAGTATTTAAACCACTAAACATCACATGATCACCATCTCTTATACTAGCACATAATTGTTATTAAATAAGGCAAAACTCTCCATACATTAGTACCACCCTGTGCCATTCAGAGTAATCAATGTTTAGTGGTTTAGCACCAATCCTGCCTAATAAGATAGTGGTGGCTATGATTGTTAAAGAGCCAAAGACACCAAAATGTATGAGTGCTGAACTGAGTTCAGACCCATATGACTATATAAGCTATTGAGCTTAGATTGAAAATATTATTGTGTTTTCAATTTCATTCTCATAGTTTTGTAGTTAAGTAGAGATGAAAGGTGGCTGCTGGAGGGTTGCATTAGATCCTAAGATCTAGCTGCAGTGCTCTCAGATCCAAGGCTCATCACTGACGAAGGCCACAAGCCAGAAACTAGTCTAGGGATTATTGGATGAGTAGGCACTAATAGGGATTTTATGCACAAGCCTTCTGGCATCGATTGATTACTCTGGTTGGCACAGGGTGGCACTACTGTATGGAGAGTTTTGCCTTGTTAGATAGTATTTGTTTATTATTAGTGATATGGATGGAGTAAATAACTCTTGATAGATATTAAGCTGAGTATATAATTTTGGGGGGAAATGTTTTCCCTCACCTATTATTTAACACTTCTTCCGTATGTCAATTTCTAGTTCAGCTCAGCTCTCTAGGTCTTTTTCTGGTCATTTGGAAGGTTAGTATATATACATTTGCTTCTATATAAAAAAAAATTGCTGTCTTTATATGCAATCAGTAGTATCCATTTATATTTATTGATAATACAAAGTTAATTTGCTAATATATCACCTTTAAAAGTATTATAATTTATGTATGTATTTATAGATAGTGTGTTGTTTACATGCATACAAATACTAATATTTGATGAAAATTAAATATTGTTAGAGATTCTTTTTAAGTTAAATATATTATAAAATCTATTCAATTTCAGAACAGTGTCCCAAGAAATGGCAAATTGTTGAAGGCAACTGTATGCTAATTGTGAAAACATTAAAATCTTGGCAAGAAGCTTATTCTTACTGTGATTCAAGAGGAGGCCATCTTGTTATTTTAGATAATGAGAAACTCAACATAGCCGTAATTGACAATATTGTGAAATCTGGTAAGAGGAGCATATATAGTCTTTAGGATTTTTTTTTTAAAATCTGTGGATACTTTGGATTAAAATTTATTTTTGATAAATTAGATTTAGATAAAGTATGGATTGGTTTAGTAAAAAAAAATCTTACTTACCAGTGGACAGATGATAAAAAAGTAACATCAAACTCTTATGCAGCTTGGGGAGAAGGTGAACCCAGTGGGCATGGAAACTGTGTTATTGCTTCATCAGATGATAGCTGGTATGATGAGTCGTGTAGCACCAAACTCCCATTTGTCTGCCAATTGGATAATCCAGATGATTTTATAGGTTTGTTTAAAATTATTATTTTTCCTCATAAAAAACTAATATTTTATAAGATACTGTCTTTTCACGCTAGAGAATTGTGATATCTATTTTTAATGACAGATTCATTAAACAGGCAAAACTCTCCATACAGTACTGCCATTTTGCTTGTTGTAATAACAGTTATAAGCAAGCATAGGGGGTGGTGATCATGTGATGTTTATTAGATTCGTTAAACATCGTATAATTACCATTTCCTATGCTTAGACCATTTGTTAAAACAATAGCAAACTCTCCATACAGTTCATCCAATGTTCCTCATTGATGAAAGCCACAAGGTAGAAATTAGTCTGAGGATATTGGATGAGTAAGCATTAGATAAGGATTTTATGCACAAACCTTCTTGCATCCGTTGATTGCTAAGACTTGCACTGGATAGCACTGCTGTATGGAGGGTTTGTTATTGTTTTAAGATAGTCAGTGCCTACAGACTACCTAACAATTGACATTGGCTTTAGTTTGGAAAAAACAATGCTGTTTTTTTTCTTCAAAATTATCATTTAATATTTAGAAAGTGACCAAAAAAGTATGATTACATTATTAGTCTAAAGTTTTGTCTATGGTGCTAAAAACTTAATAGAATTTGACAAATGGAGATTTTTTTTTTTATATTTTATTATCTAATTGTATTAACTTTTATTTTATTTCTTAAATAGAATGATTCCCCCCGCCCGCCCATTTTCTTTATTGCGTTCTACTTTTCATATCTATTTTGACTTTTATGTTGTTTACTATTATTTTTATGAATTATTTTATGATTCTGTTGAGTTGTTTATTCTAAATTCAAATATTCATTCTTTAAATTTTAATTGTGAATATATCAAAAAATCTTTCTTCATATTTTAGAGATGGTGTGTGCAGATCCTGGCCGAGTAGAAAATGGATTAAGCAATTTGGTTGATCATAAAGATTTGACATTCTACGAAGGAGCTAAGATACACTACACATGCAATGCTTTGTCTTTTTTACGAGGACAGGCTGAACTACAATGCCTTGACACTGGTCTTTGGAGTAGTGATAAACCTGAATGTTTTCAGCGTAAGCACAATTATGTTAAAAAAGAATAGCACATATTTTTGTTTTACATTCATTATTAACCAAAATATCATTTTATGTATTCCAATATAATTTTATTAGTTCCCATTTGTGAAGAACCTCAAACTCCAAAAAATGCTATTATGGAAATTGTATTACCTAATCGTTTTCGAAGGACTGTAAGTCGGAGGTAAGAACAATATATTATTATCAAAATTTTTTGTTATTATCAAAATTATTATCAAAATTTTTTGTTATATGTAAAAAATGGTAACAGATTAGTATAAAGAATGGATAAGTATGTATATATAGCAATCTAGTTACAACTAAATAGGCTCAATTCAATTTCAAAATCTGGTGCATTCAAGTAAGATTAACAGTTAGTTATATAATTTATATGTTTATTTACTAATAACTACATATATAAAATTATATATAAAAAAAACATTAACCAATTTTATCTGATTATTAATACCAAAAAACTACATCTACCTTGTACATAACCATCTGTAGAAAAAGATAAACGGAAATTTATATATTTTTATTCTCTTTCAATGTACAGTATTTAGTTGTAGAATAATCTACCTTTTATTTTAGTTGCAAACTTGTTTTTTTTTTTAATTGCAATTCTATTGTGAAGTAAATACTATAAAAATTAATTAATTTGTTTGATGGAAATAAATAAAACAAATTATTTAAATATTCCGAGTATATTTATATCCCTTTAATAAATATTTGAAAACCAGGCACTCTTCACAAACCTGGAAGCTTTAATTGTAAGTATAGGGGTTTGAACTCAGATTTTCAAGCATCCTTCAACTATCCACACTATCTTATGCAACCGATACACATGACCACACACATGTAGAAAAGATAAATAATCACCAATATACATATTTCATGCTAAACCAGCACTCATCAGTTGGTCCAGATTATCATCTCCCACACATATATATAATCAATGCTCAGTTTATATTAAGATAACAAATCTTCATACTTTAATGGACAGGCTTCAATCCACTCCAACCTCCAACTTTTCAGCCATCCATATCATTGAAAATCTGATGATGAAAACTCAAATCCCATGCTGATGCTAATATTATTGCCTGTCCATTAAAGTATGAAGATTTTCTATCTTAATATAAACTGAGCATTGATTATATATATATGTGTGGGAGATGATAATCTGGACCAACTGATGAGTGCTGGTTTAGCATGAAATACGTATATTGGTGATTATTTATCTTTTCTACGTGTGTGTGGTCATGTGTATTGGTTGCATAAGATAGTGTGGATAGTTGAAGGATGTTTGAAAATCTGAGTTCAAACCCCTGTACTTATCCCTTTAATAACTAACTAATTATAAAATATTAGCATTTTTAATTAAGTTTTACGTGATTAAATGTAAAAATAATCAAATGATTTATTGCTTGAAAAATTCATAAGAAATTCAAGCACCAAAGATGACAGAAGTGTAATCCATGGACTTTAAGCTCAAGAGTCCAATGCTTTACTTCATACCATGTATGCATTACATGATTATTAGGTTAGTGTTAACTAGTAACAATTGACTAAATCGAAATTTGGTTCCAAATGAAACAGAAATCACCACTATAAATTTATGTTATACGTTACTTTAGGAGTTTTTTTCCCTTCTAGCTATAAGCCTGGATAACATGACTTGAATAAAATAATGGATGCAATATAATAACTTCTATCTGAACGAGTTAGTTAGCCAAAAAGGTCATGGGAGTCTGTTGGTAGTGCCATCTAGTGTCTTGTAACTAAATCAAATATTACATTATTGGATATAAGTTTCACATGCATAAATTGTCAATACATATATACTGCACCTATTAATTACATATCGCTAATATACAAGTAATTTTAGGGTGGTGGGTCATGTGAAAGTCTGAGTTCGAACCCCGCATATATTACATATATAAATGCAGGTTTAAGCCTGTACAATGTATTAACAAGTAATTTTAGTAAATGTGATTTTCAAAAATAAAATGATTCAGAAATCAGATAAAATAATAATAATAATTTTTCATTACATGAAATATCTTTTTGTAAAAATTTTAAGTATATAAATTCTAAAGATAACTGGACTCTATTATTATAAGTAAAGAATGTTGGTTAAAATTATCATTTCTATTAATTTTATCTCTTTAACAATCTGTTTAGAACATTTGTTTCAAGTTTATTTCTTTGCAAACAAATTTTTAATTCTATATATTTCTTTAATAAATACTTTTTTTAAATTTTATAATTCTTAAAACTGTGTGATACTGTGCTCTTAACTAAACATTTACATTTAGAATGGAAAATTAAGATAGGCAATGATCTAATAATTTTAAATTTAAATAAAATAAATGATTATGCATAATTATAATAAATTATACAATTCTTCTTCAATTTTTTTTTTTGAAAAATTAGATGAGCTAAAACCTACAATAACATTAAAAAACTATCAAACATTACATCTTATTTATGTAATTCTATGAAGCTGCCTGATGAATTTCTTTAACACATTAATTATAGAATATGTCATTTATTAATGTGTAAATATTTATGTTAATGGAGAACCCCAATATTATCAGTTCAATCAAATAACATATTAAAATATTTAAATTCCAGCCCTTCTTACCAATTAAATTGCTGCCATAGATTCTATTTTTGGAAGATACATATATTATGTCATCTTGGCACACCATAAAATATACATATGAAACAAAATGATCTGTCAAATGTGATCACAATAATGATTAATTTCAAAAGTATCTTGGTTCATGCTGACTTTCATTTCAGCCCTCATATGTGATCTAATGAATTAGATTAAAAATAAATCTCCAGCAATAAATACTTTCCAAGATTCTTTTCAATATTTCAGATAAAAGATATTGTCCAAAAATTTCAGCTTTTCTTGCTTCATTCATGACCCATATTGATTCATTCCTAAAAGAAGTCAAATAGCCTTATTCCCAGAATATTTGATCCAAACGTAGAAAGATAAATGTACTTCCCTATATTGATGATATTATGATAATTATCAGGGCAGTCTTCTAATCATTGCCAAATGTTTTTAAAATAAATGGATTACTTGTATCAGAGGACACATATTCACTTTGGCAGATATGAACAGGAAAAAATATTTCATAATTCTTAATAATTCCAGCTAAATTCCTTGTTATACCAGTCTACTCTTCGATAATCAAATCCAGTTTAATAATTAATACAGATTTTTTACTAAATTAATAATTTTCAGTTCAATTAAATACCACTTGAAGGTAAAAATTAGAATAGTTAATTCCATTTCTAAAAGTCTTTCAGCATACTATGAACCTCAGAGCTCTATAACCAGGATACCAATCGTAGGCACTAACAAACATTTTTATCGTATGAGATTCTAAGAATACCAATAAAAAATAATGGTCTTGAACTGGTTGAAATTAACTTTTTTTATCAATTCATAATGGCCAAGTCATTTGGCAAAATGTGTTATTATTTTCTGTTGATATTAGTCTTACTAAATGGAAGACAAGTGATTTGATTAAATTTAAAAAATCGTCATTCTTGGTGAGATGTTAACTGGCTTATTTAGATACAAGAGATCAATGAACAAAGTAATGATCTATTAGTAATGATTCCCTCCAAAATTTAGTGGTGACACCAATTAGAAATCGATTTATCTATAAAAATATTAGAAATAGATTGGAAGAATTATTGACTCACAGTGGCATCAAAATTCTTTATAACATTTCCCAATTGCCATTTCTCAGCAAGATTCATAGATGGTTATTTGACACTAAATTAAGTGGATCAGACCAAAAAAACCTTTTATATACATTATTGACTATTGATCCTTTTTCAACAACTTATGATCACATTTAATTCTCTCCAGTAAGTCATTAAGCAAGATTTTTAGATTAATGACAAAAAGAGATGCTTTTCTATTGCTATGATTTATATATATATATTATAATGGGATTTGCCATTTTCCATATATATCATACGCATATATATAATCATTTGTAAGATTACGTGTATGTATATAACGATACACGTATATGCGTATGTTTAAAAAATATATATATTATTATTCCATTTTATCGCCCAGCATATTTATGAGCATCAATTTATGCCCTCAAGCACCAATCTTATATTTCTATAAGAATTATGCTGGGAGAGAACTGGAATACCAATATGGAAATACCCTGGCTAGCTCTACTCAGAGTGGGTGATTATTTAATTGAGGGAATGTATGGGGGATTATATTATATAAGACACTCTTCAATCCAAGCCATTACATTAATTTTTAAATCTAATAATCTAACTAACTCAAAATTAAAGAAATAACACAAATATACGTAAGTTTCATTTTACTTTAATCCCACAGCTTTCAATTTCTATATTATTTATATGACCCTTTTTGTTTTTGTGCTCAAAATGGTGAGAGACGCATGCATACACATACACTGCATAGAACTGTATAAAATGCAATAGAAAATGAAAACAAACAGGAAAACAATGTCTGATTCATCCGGATCCACAATAATAATAATAATAAAATCAATTTTAAAGTTCAGAGTAATGTTCATGCGGACAGTTTATTATGTGTAGTTGAAAACACACTATCATTTGAACTATTATATGAATCCAGGTGGTAAATGTGCACATTACCTTTTTCTTTCTTCCTCATGAAAAACTAAAGTTAAAATACTTCTTTCCAAAGTGTATTGCATTCGACGTACGTGATTTCGGCGGTTCGATCTGTTTTATTGTTTTTCGACCTGCTACCATTGTTGGAGCTTGATCTTGGAGTCGGAGTCACTGGTTTCCATTTAAAATATTTATGTACATGGCAGCAACTTCAGTGTCTTCGGGGGCAGGATTGTAAAAGTCTTGACATGCTTATGCTTTCTTAAGCCAGCTTGCCCACCATTCTAACCTCCATTTCTCTCCACAAATCTCTCTCGCAGCACTCCTTACAAAAATCAGCAATCAAATCAATCTTTTTAGCCAGTTCTCCCGCTCAAAAATCCAGATTCTTCTTTAACAAAAACTTTTAACACCTCAAAATTATTTTTACTCTCCTTTTGTCTTGATCGAAATTCTTTTGAATCAAAAACTTGAATCTCACTAATTACATTCCTTAGATATCAATCAAATTGTTTTTGCTATCTTTTTTTCATTTAACTTTCCCAAAATGAAAGTGAAAGTTTCCATCTTGAAAATAAAGTATATTTCCATAACTGCATTTATACTTTTTTTTTTTTTATTATTCTATCCAGCAAAATATATACATGCGTTTCCAAAAAACAAACGAGCACACATGCCCCCCCCCTCTTCTGTTTATTTTAACCTTTTTAAATCCCTATTTAGAATTATAAATTTATATACTAAGGGAATATAAATATGAAAAAAAAATAAATTTAATTAATCGGGCTATATACCGACGCATACAGGGAATTTTACTTTTTGAAACAGGGATCGAACTCAGCCCTGTTTCAATATATATATATATCAATTTTCCAAACAAATTTAGTTTATACTGTTCAATCGTTTCAGTGATGGAAGCATAATTATATCTGCAAAGAAATTTAAGATTTGTAGCATGACCTCATGGATTGTTTAACTCAGGAGTTCACTACAATCTAAGATTCATTACTGGACAATTAACAGTTTTGACATAGTTCCTATGTATTAATATAATTATATACATATGCTGGAAGGTATGCAAGAACAATAATTAACCAATAAAATATATCAATAACTTCAATAATTTAATGTGCTGGGTTTGAAGCTTATGATTTTTACCTGCTATTAAGTATTTCTTGTATATAGTAAAATAAACTTGATCTCAAAATAATTACAATATTTAGATAAAAAATAATTAAATAATTTGTTTCTAAGGAGGTTGCTGAGTTTCCATATAGGAACTTTTAGCTTTCAAATCCATTTTCTACCACTGTGCTAATTTATACAGTTCTATAACTATAATCAATGTAAACACAAGAAATCTTAATTCCAAAAAATACAGAGATGAATTGTAGATAAATACATATACAACCTAACTACAATTTATCTCCATATTTTTTGGAATTAAGATTCCTTATGTTTACATTTCTTTTTTCTAGTGGAGAATTTTTTTTTACATAATTATAATTACTAATTTCACATTCTAATGCAAATATTTGAACAAATTTGCATTCGTTTTTTAATAAGCAATTAATCATTTTTATCTTTCTAATACCAATGTTAAAAATAAAATCATAAATAATCAAGTCAGATATCACATGACTTAATCTTAATAAAGCTTGTATTTACAAATGTTATATATAGAGCTCGCAAAATAAGCTCTTAACAAGTTTTGAGAATATCCTCAACCCCAGACCAATTTCTGCTATTAATATATGGTGTATTTGAACTTAGTTCAGTCCCATATGGCTTTGAGTTAGATAGCTGGATTGGAAGACATATGGATGTGTGACAATTTTAGATTTTTTATTCAATAGTTATACATTAGATAAAGTGTTGGGCTTGTCCTAGTAATTTTAATCTAATGTTTGAATATCTTGGCACCTTACTGACAATGCCAGAAGCATAAAACGGTCTGGGGTTGAGGATATTCTCAAAGCTTGTTAAGAGCTTATTTTGCAAGCTCTATATATAATACCAATGTTAAAAAATAATTCAAATCTTTAGTAATTTTTTTGTGTGTGTGAAGTTGCTAATGTCCATCTAGGACCAACTGAAAAAATTATGCTTAACTGGGAATTCTACTACTCAAAAAAAAAACAAAAAAAACAACAACTTAGTTTTAATTTGAACTTGAAACCTTCTAAAGTTTTAAATTTATGGCATTACCTTTTATTTTTAGATATGTACATTTAATAAAAACAATATGTAGGATATTCTGTAAATCAAACATTATAGGGGGAAAAAAATATAAAAAGACAAAAACAAAACTTTTAGTTTTAGAGGTTGTTTTGTATGCTTGCCATAAATAAATATCATATATATATTTAAAAATTCTTCCATTTCTTTTTATAAAATTTATATTTATTTTATATAAATCATACAATTTATTTTACAAATATTATTCCAGTTTTTATCTATATTTTATGATCATCACAAAAGTTTTAAATATATCTTTAATCATCTGAATTAATAAAAAAAAGAATAAATGAAATTTCAAAATATAATATTAGCTGAAATACACAGGCTTATATATACCTGCGTCTATATAATATAATATTAAAATACATATATTAGTAAATGATATATTATTATTATTATAAAATCATATATGTACTAACTTTTTATTTCTCACACAACATTGACAATACATATATATTGTAATGGTCAGATTAGCATATTTCACAATTTTACATTTTCTTTACTTATTTACATAAATTATACAGGTGCCACCTGGGTATAGACATTGAGAAATAAACTAACATATGCATATTTAAAACAATATTTTATTCAATATAATAATGTAACCATTATACAGCTCCATTTGTAATGCCAGGCTAAATCATAGAGAACATAAGTTACTCCTGATGAATGTATAATGATAGCCCTTGCAATATTACATAACCAAAGTAACAAATCATGTAATAATGATTTATTTTCTTTAATAAAATTAACAAATCCTGTAATACTAATTTATTTGCAAAGTATAATCAATAATTGATATACAAATTATTTTTTTAACAAAGTCCTTTAATCTTTATACATCATAGTATTAATATATTTCATAGATAAAATAACACATTCGCTTACCCTTAACCCTGACTTCAATAAACTTAAATATAATTCTAAGCGTGTATGAATCCATAAATACAAACATGTCTTTGATTCTCATGTCTCCTAGTATTTACACATACATGTTATATATGGGATATATATCAATGCTATCTTTATTATAATAATCATAAGGAATTGTTTTTTTTTTTTTTAGATTCTATTCCTAAACATAACCGTTTATACAATAACAACTATAAAGGGATGGCCTTTTGGTCCTAAACTTACTTTAATACAACTACAATTTATATAAGCTGACTTGTTTCTGAGATCGATCCCTAACTCATTAAACTGATAGGGATGTATTCCTCCATATAGATGTGAACATATGTAAACTATTACACATTGAACAAACAACAATGCATAAATCCATTTACATAAAACCCAATTTTAATTACAAATGAATGAGACTAATGGAAATAATCACGTCATTAATTGCTGTTGAGACGTTGACAATTTATGTGTGCATTGCATTTACATAATTATCATTATTTTTTGCTCATTCCTGTTATTAATAGCTTATATAATGTTGTTTTTTTACAAAATAATTTTAACAAGTAAAGAGAAATTATTATAAATTCTGTTTGTTTGTTTTTAACTAATAGTTTTTTTTTAAAAATAATATCTGGATAACAAGTGCTATTTACAAATCCAAATTATTTAAAATAAAGTACAAATCACTCTTTAAATGTAAAACTCATTTAAAACAAAATAATTCTTTCTTTTTTTTTGACAAATATTAAGTCTGTTTAAGGTGAAAACAATCTTGTAATTTTTAGCCAGCATTTAAATAAGTCTATTTTTTTTATTTCTCAAAGTACCACTCAAAAGTGTTCTAGATTAGCTCTAACTGTTAGTAGTATCCATCCCTTTTTTTCACAAAGCATAGTTAAATCATGGGACTTGAATGAAATAATATTCCCATCCGATCTGATTAAAAAAGTAAAAACCGATTTTGTTTCAAAACTTTTTTTTTTCATCAACCTCATTTTAGTTCTTTTTTTTAATTGAAATGAATAATAGAATGTTCATTTCACATTGTCGAAATTAGAAACAAAACAAAAAAATGATTGTATTTATTAAGTTCTTTTTGGATGTCCATTGGACATCTTATAAGCCGTTTATGAAGCCATTGGTTGATGTAAGATTGTTCAGGTGTCATTTGCTAACAAAAGTCTATCTGGGGGCTTTTTCTTTCATGGAAACTATGGAGAAGAAGCAGTTGGCGTGGGAGAAAATTGTATTTTATTTCTTCCCACTTGTAAGTAGAATGAAATTCTTCTTCTGCATGGTTCTGTGTAAATACAATACATCCATATAACACATGGTGCTGTTAAAGTTTTTTTATTCAATAGATTAATCAGCACGATAGGCAAGTCTTCATTTAGTTTTTGTTAATAGTGATTCTATTTTATTTTGTGGATAAAGTAACCCTTGCTCTATTTTTATTTGTGTTTGTTTAGTTAGTTGCAAGATTATGGCTAGCACATCACTTTCTTTTAATCCATCTAACTTTTGCACATATCTTCAAGCCTTTGGTTACTTTTTTGAAAATGTTCATATTCATTCTGTATATTTTTCTCAAATAATTTTGGTTCAGATTCAACTAAAAGTTCACCACATATTTTTGGTTCATTTTCTGATTATAAAAGCAATTGAGTCTGTTCATTGCCCATAATTTGATCCATTGTTTCTTCTTGAATTTGTACTCGCTCATTTTTTGCTTAAATTATCTTTTTGCTTTGATTTGGATGACTTGCAAAAATTATCCATCATTTGAGCCATATATTTATTATGCTCATCCACCCTCTGACTCATTTGTTTTAACATCTGTGTCTGAATATCAAGCTTGATTTCATTTGTTTTTGATTATTTTCAATTGTTTGGTTCATTTGTTACATTTTTAATTCCAACTGTCTAAATAAGATGTTGCAGTATTCTCATGCATTTTTATTTCTTTATTAATGACCTTGTGTTTTTATTTAATTGTATGAATCACTATTTGGATGGACATTGTTCATAACTAAAGTTTCTAAGCTATCTTCTTCATAGCTAGTTTCAGAAGTATTTGCTTCCAATATTTCCTCCTGCTCTTCATCCTTTTTATTTTCATTCTTCATCTCAAAATTTTTAAATATAATAAACGTATTGGGTGCAATACAATTATAACTGGGTACACCAACAACAATAGCACTAGATCATCACCTAAAACACCACATATACTTGTATATTTTCTTCATGGCACAACTTGGTTTGTTCTTATTTACTGCTTTTTTTTTTTACAATATATATAAAAAAAGATCTGGTTAAAGCATATCATTCATTTAATTCTGGAAAATGGGAGTTTATAACAGATACATTTGTGTCCACATCCCAGTGAACGAAAATTTACAAATATTATGAATAAAGGCAAACCACACAATCTTACATAAATAAAGGAGCAAATCATGTAATATTATATTTACAAAGTATAATCATTAATTGATAAGCAATTTATTTTTTAATGAATCCTTTAATTATCATACATCATAGAGTCAATTCATAGATAATATAAAGGACAGGCTATTAAGTGTTTGTGAAAAACTAGTAGGGCAGGTGTTAAGTTGAACGAGGAAAAATGTTTGTGGCAAACTCAAGAATTAATTTTTTTATGCCACATCATTTTGTACAAAGGAAAAAAGCTGAACTCAGATAAAGTCATAGCTGTAAAAAACAAATGAACTCCAGAATGTAAAACAATTGCAAACATTTCTAGGATTGGTAATTTTTTACAAACAGTTCTTAAACAACAAAGCAATGGTAGCTAAACCATTATGTGATCTGCTTAAAAAAGATCACAAATGGCAGTGGATTCAGACGCAAGAAATAGCTTTTAAGAAAACAAAGCACTGCTAATGTCAGATAGGCTATTAGTGCAATATGATAATGACAAAAACCTGCAAGTAATTACTGATGTGTCTGAATATGGGGTGGGACAGTTTTAGCATACCTAATTAATATGGGAGAATGGTCAGTAACTTAAGCTTCATGCACCCTCTCAAACACAGAAAAAAACTATAGCCAAATAGATAAAGAAGTATTGACCATAGTATTTACAATTAAAAAATTTCACGATTACATGTGGGGTAGAAGTTTTGAAATGTTCACGGACCATAAGCCATTACTAGATATTTTTGCACATGATAAAGTAGCACCCGAACACATAAGTCCAAGGATGTTATGCTGGTGGAATATTTTGGCCACATATGATTATAAGTTATACTACAAAAAAGGAAGACATCACACACGGATGCCCTATCTAGATGCCCGGATAGACTGGAACCTATAATTTCAAAATCAAGTGTATTAAACAATGAAACAGTAGGATGGACAAAAGAAAATCAGGAATACCAGATACTAAGCAAGTGAATTAGAGGATGGCCTATGTAAATTAAGGGTTTTTGATAAATAGAGAAAGGTCGTTAGTATACAAGGATGTCTAATAATGGGGGATAAAATAATACTGCCTGCAGGCCATAATTATGCATTGGAACTATTACATAAAGGCCACCCAGAAGTAGTGAGAGCTAAAGTGTTGATGCGTAGTTACATCTGGTGGCCAAAAATAAATGTGGATATTGGAAAATATATAAAGATGTGCAACACCTGCCAGACAGAAGGCTCTCCCGGCAAAAAATTTACACTGAGTGGCCCAAAATCACCAGACCATGGGAAAGATTGCACATTGACCATGTAGGGATGATTACAGGGAAAATGATCCTAATAATAATAGATGCATTCTCAAAGTGGACAGAAAGTTAAAAATACATGCACAGAGGAAACAAGTGTTTGGATAAAGTTTTCGCAAAAAATCTGATAATGTAGTGGGTTTCATGAGTCACATTATGAAAAAATATTAGAAAGAAAATGAAATTCTACACATGAGTACCTCCCATACCAGCCCAAATCAAATTGAATGGCTGAAAAAACAGTGCAACAAATAAAAAAGTTTAAAAAAAAGCAATTATGAACAATTACAAAATAGACTACAGAAAATAATGCTGGTACAACATTCAACACCATGCATGGTAACTGGCATCACACCTGCAGAACTTCTATTTGGGAAGGCGATTGAGAACAAAACTTGTTAATCCATCCAAAGGAAAATAGAGTGAGCAAAGGTGATTACCACAGAACCAAATTCAGAATCGGAGCAGCAGTATGGTTTCAAGATATTTAAATAAAAACTTGGCTCAAAAGAACAGTTGAAAAAAATCTGTCAAATCATATAGTGATGATTAGGAGTGAAAATGGGGTTATACATAAATGCCACGAGAATCATGTTAGAGGGACTGAAACGAGTCATTCAATTTTGAAATGAAGAACACAGAAAATGACCAAAAGGTACAATACCAAGGAAGAGTTATGAAAACCTAAATGATAATGACATAAGAGAAGAACAATCAGATGAAAACAAAAACTCATAAAAATCTGCAGAACAAGAAGATGCAGTGGGAGAAAAAAAATCATTCAGACTGATTCGTGAAAAACCTAACCAGATAGACTTAGTGATTACATGTAGTAAGATGAATGGGATTTTTCTCCAGAGTGGAAGGAGATACTATATTTTGAAGAAAATATATATAGGCTTTAGTAACTCGATAGTTATAAGTTATAAAGCTAAGTTTATTCCAGAGAAAAATAATAATAATAGATAAATACATATCGTAAGTTTTAAAAGCAAATAAAAAGATTGCTAATAGGTTTAAAAAGAAATGGAAAATAGATTTAGTAAAAAAATAAAGAAACTTTATTTTAGATAATTTTAGTTTAACTTAATAGTAACTCTAAAAAAAGATGGTTAGCAGTTAAATTAAACTTAAACAGACAAAAGATTGTAGGTTAAAAGCATTCAACAAAAGATCGCCAAAAGATAAACCAAATTGTTAATTACAATGCCGAATATAATTAAGTTTTAAGAAACCGAGAAAACTATTGTTTAAAGTCAAACATTAAACTAATTGTAGAAGCAAACAAATGGATAAAATATTTGAAGTTAATTACTAAGTAATGTGAACAGACATAATTAAAAGCTGGATCCTAATCATCATAGTAAAGATACATTAGCTAAATGGAAATACAGCTATATTAGAATGATAGGACTTTATTAATGATAACAAGCAAGGAAAAAAAAGGGACATAAATAATGCATACTAAAAAGAAAAAGGGTCATTAGCTTTTCTCTACTCATCATAAGCTGCTGTTGCTCTGTCGTAGACATCAGGAGCTTGAGAAAGCTGAGGAAAAAGGGCCTGGACTTTTCTGCAACAATGGATGTATTCCAGAACTTGTGCCTCTGAAGGTTAAAGATAGCAGACTAGGGAAAAAATGTTAATAGACCACACCAGTCTTTTTATTAGTTATGTATGCCTGAGAGCCCAAATAGGATTGTTTTTTTTTTAAATAACCACGAGTATAAACTTTAGTATTCACTTAAGTTTACCACTAATATAGTGGAAGGACTAGTTATTCAGTGGTGATATGGGCAATGAAGGTGGAACTTTAAAGCAAGGACTATTTTGTTATATGTGTAAAAAATGTAAATATGATTCGCTCACTTAAATCTTAATTTACGTGTATGTATAAATTGTAAATAAATATATTTAATCATTATTAATAATGTTTTGGTAATTTATAATTTTGTAATAATTGTTGGTAGTCAGCTTCATAGCCGAATACACAACATAAAGTTTATCTATTGACTAGGACAAACTAATTCATAACTAGCTATTAATCTTCTGTAAATTAGATTTTTAAAATGCAAATGACTTTTTAAAATATGCAATCATTTAAACTATCATCTTTATTTCAGAAATATGGCTGGATGTAGTAGAATAATTCTTACCTAGGTGAAGACCAATTTGTCAGAATCAGTTTATCTATTGGCATGCCATCTAGTGTCGAAACAAGTGCTTTTATGATTGATTATGAGTGAAGATCGGAATTATTGATGTGTAAATGATACTACATGAATGTTGCAAACATTGAATGAATTTTTTAATCTTTGATATCTGTAGATGAATTTCATTGTTTTGCATTTCTATGTGTTATTGTTCAAATATAGAAATTGCTTATAACAATTAGCAGAATAAGGTTCATTAATATCACAAATTTATATATTGTGATGTGTATTTTGACAAATGAAAGAAATGGTGAAGTTAAGCTATTTTATTACAAATTTGATTTCTAGATATATAACCTTTTGTTTTTTGTTTCAAGAGATAAAGAATTTGATCCATTATCATATAAACTTAAAAATAATGTGACCAGTAATATTTTAATTCATTTAAATATCTGGTTTCAGCACAGATATTTTATATTTGTCCTGTATACATATATATTTGTTAGATTTTCTAAAAACTATCTTATTTAAAATAGTTTTTCACCTAAATTTCAACTGTTATAACTACAAGTTTCTAATGCCAGAAGTATAACATCAACTATACAATTCATGATACTTAAAAATATTAGAATTTGTAGGCAGTTTTAAAAAAATTAAAAGATAATGGTTTGCCACTAAAGAAAAAAATTATTAAAATTATCTAAGATTTCAATTCATCATTTAATTACACACACACACATATATATAAAGAAAAAACATTAACGGTAAATTCAATATTATAGTCTAAATTCTTTTGAAGCGCTTTCGATTACGTGGTAATCCTCGTCTGCTTTAACTGAATTTCAAATTTTTAAGCTTAATGTTACATATATTTCCATCTGCTGTGTATGACTGTATTTGCAATTTGCCTATTAATAACATACACAGCTTATGGAAATATACATAACATTAAGTTTAAAAATTTGAAATTCAGTTAAAGCTGACGAGGATTACCACGTAATCGAAAGCACTTCAAAAGAATCTAGACTGTAATATTGAATTTACCGTTAATTTTTTTTTTTCTTTATATATATATTTCATAATGGGTATTGTATTTTATATTTATATGTAAGTATGTCTAAAATAGCTGTAATGCACAGGCCATTATTTAAAGGAGTTAACTTTACAACATTAATAGTAAATTTATTTATTTTGTGTATATGAGTTGCATATTAAAGGTATTAAAATTCATCAAACTATTTTCAATTACACATTTATTCATTATTATAATGTAATATGTGTTAATGCTTTATTGCTGAATGGCTGTGACAACTAAATTTTATTTGAGAAACATTTATCATTGAAAATATAAAAAGGTCTGAATAATTTTCATTCAAATTTTTAGGATAGCTTTTATTAATTACTTCAGACTTAGCCTTTTAGCAATAACCCTACTTATGCTTTCAGATATTTTCTTATTTTCATGTCAGTGCTGATAATTTTTCACAGACTTTGGTTCTCCCTCCAGTACAGCCGAGCCTCGTCTTAATCCTGAACTGGAGGAAGCACTTCGAAATGCAACTATTCCAGCAGGTTATCACAAAGTGGGCACTAAGATCAAGTTTCTTTGTGAAAACAGACATTATGAACTGGTTGGTTCCAAAACAAGTACATGTCTAGCCAATGGGAAATGGAGTAATCGCTTACCTGCATGCATACCAGGTAAATTCTTTATCTGCATATTACTTACGAATGTGTGTGATATGGAAATGGATAAGAGTATTATCAAAAACCAGTTATGTAATAATACAAAATAGTTTTTATATACATTATTTCGAGTAAAATTTTATCTAGATTGTGAATTCTAAGCATTTTTTGTTTTTCGTGTGTTTTATCATCTAATTAAAAATAGCTAAAATATCTATTTACCAAGCAATAATTAATGCCTACCTGAGTTATGACGAAGACATCTGAAATAAACTTTAAACTTATTTAGAAATCTTTATATACTTGAAAATTTTCTAAATTTGGTCTGAATTTGAATCTCAAACAATGTTTTATATAAAATATAAAAACAAAATAAATTGATTAGTGAAATAATATTTTATATATTGCATGTAACTTATATTAAAATAAACAAAGGGTGTCTTGAACTCTGGATACTTGATGAGGCTGGTAGTTTGTTTTGGTTGAAATGTTTAGTAGGAGAGCTTGGATTGTGTATTTCATGGTACTAGTTATTAGAATTTGTACTATTAAGAGCAATAAGTAACATCTCTTCTTAATCCAAGTGCATTTATCAAAATAATATATAATATAAATTGATGAAATTTTTCAATTTGCATACGAGATTATTATTAGATTTATCACTATCAACCATTATCAATTCACTGCAGGATGAAGGTCTCTCCAAGTTCAGTCTATCTTCTCCGGTATTTAGTTTCTCTTCTCCACATCACCCCTGCACACTTTCTTATTTCATCCATCCATCTCACATGTGGTCACTTTCTGGGTCTTTTACAATCTCTTGGAATCCAGTTTAAGATTTCAATTGTCCATCTATTATCATCTCTTCTAGCAATATGTCCAGCCCAGCTCCATTTCAGTCTTAATTTTTTCAGTGAAGTCAGTAACACCTGTTTGTTCTCTTAACCATATATTGTGTTTCCGATCTCTTCTTGTTATTCCCAACATGGATTTCTCCATACTTCGAGTGGTCTGAAGTCTCTGTATTGCTCTTCTATTAAGTGCCCAAGTCTCAGATCCATAAGTAAGAACTGGTAAAAAAACATTAAAACCTTCCTTTTCAAACACATAGGCATATTTCCTTTTAGTATCAAGTTATTTCTACCAAAAGCAGTCCAACCAAGTTTAATTCTATGATTAATTTCATCCATTATGTTTCCATCTGTATTAATAATCTGACCAAGGTATTTGTAACTGTTAACTTCTTCTAACTCATCGTAATCAATCTTTATTTTCATATTTTGAGAAAATCCATTAAACATTACTTTAGTCTTTTTAACATTTATCGTTAGTCGTACTTTCATCTGATAACTCCTGTAACATTTCCTGCAGCTCTAAAACACTATTTGCAAAAACAACTACATCATCTGCAAAATCTAAATGACTTAAATAATCTCCATTTATTTTCACTCCTTTAGTTTCCCATTTTAATCCACAAAATACTTCTTGCAGCACTTTCTGTAAAAGATTTTGGAGATATGGAGTCACCCTGTCTTACACCCTTCTCAATGTTGACTTTCTTAGTATCATTATGTAATCTAATTGTTGCTGTTGCATTTTTATAAATATTCTTTAAAATATGACAATATCCTGGATCTATACCTTGATGATCCAATGCTAAAATTACTGAAGGAATGTTTATAGAATCAAATGTCTTTTCATAATCTACAAATCCAAAGCATAATGGCAATTCATATTCATTTTTCCTTTCTATAACTTCTCTCAATACCTGGATATGATCTACTGTACTAAAATCACTTTTAAATCCAGCTTGTTCTCTGGGTTGGTGGAAATCCAATGTTCTCTGTAGATGAGTTGTAATTATCTTAGTAAAAATTTTGCATAAAACTGATAAAAGGCTGATAGGTCTGTAATTTCTAATATCTGCTTTATCATCTGGTACATCTTTATCATTTAGACATTTGTTATATAACTTTGCTAAAAAATTTCTATTTCTTCACCTGATTATTTTAATATGTCAATTATAATTCCATCATTGCCTGGAGCCTTTTCTTTCTTCATGCATTTAATTGTATGTCTCACTTCTTCATTTAAAATTCTCGGCAATTATTAGACTACTAATAAATATATCACACAGGAATTCATAAGAAGTTTGAAAAGTTAAACTAACAAAGCTGGAGATACAGCTTGTGAACCTTGAGCTCCAAAGCCCACTACTATCATCACTGCACTAAATTGTGCAAGATTGATAAAAATATTTTGCAAAGAAATTTCAAAAAATAGTAATATAAATATGTGAAAATTTTGCCAAAAAATAAAAAGGTATATTATGATTACATATAATCTTAATATTTTTATAAATGCATAAAATGTATTTTTGTAAAATAATCACAAAGTATTAAGGCATACATATCACATTTTTACACGCATATTCTTGAGGTTAAAGCTTTAGTAAATATTACTTACATAATCAATGTTCATTTAAATAAATTTATAATTACAACTTTAAATTATAGTAATAGATTTCTAACTATAAGATCTTTCCATTGACTCATTGTAAATCAAAAGATTTCGCAAGTATTAATGTGTAATAAAAAACGTGGATAATCAGTGAAGTATTGAATAACTTCACGCTCTTAGATCTAACCGCTTCAGCTTCACCTATTTAAATAGAAAGTAGGTTGAAGTAAAGAAGGGTTTCCCCTCTTTTCTTCCAAGGCATAAGCTTGTGGTTAAGACTTGTAGAGGTCCCTAATATCGCAGTTTTACATGCATATTCTTAAGGTTAAAGCCTTAGTAAATATTACTTATGTAATCAAGGTGTGTTTAAATAAATTTATAATTACAACTTTAGAATATAACAAATGAATTAATTTATTATCTTATTTCATATAGTAAAGATTTGGAAATAGTTAGTAAAGATTAAAAGGAATAAAAAGTATTGTTAAATACAAATTTTCTTTGTAAAATTAATTTATATATTAATAGTAAATTATTTCATCTGTTTTCAGTTTGTGGAGTGTCTTCATTTCCAAAACTTTCATACATTGTTAATGGAACTCTTAGTGAAATAGGACAGTGGCCATGGCAAGCTGCTATTTCTCGACGTATTCCTGATAATAAATATATTATTATTTGTGGAGGTGTCCTTCTGAATGAACAGTGGGTGTTAACAGCAGCTCACTGTTTAACAAAAAAGCACTCAACTGAAGCAATCTCATCAGAAGAATTCATTGTATATCTTGGTAAATATTATCGAGATAACAATTTAGATGACAAGCATGTTCAAAGCATGAAGGTCAGTTTAAAACTATGAAACATTTTTTATTATTGTATATATGTATATAATATATATATATTATATGTATATATAATATATATATTGTTTATGTACACCTAGATATATCCACATATATACAATATGCAGAGACTATCTCTTTCCATAGATATAAATTTATATATGGATAGGATAAATTATAACTATTATTATACTAAGATGATAATCAAGTCATTTTTTTTTCTAGCAGTTTAGATTGAAATCTGTAAAATTTAATATATAAAAAAGTATATGTGTGCATATATGTATATGTGTTTTTGTCTTATAAAATGAGTATCTACTGCATGCAAATGATAGCTTTGCATTCTTTTAATATTAATTTATGAAATTTTATTGTAACTATCATATTGTATAACTATGCTAAACCAAGCAATGTTTTACACAATTACAGATACATCACATATCACCATTCCTTAGGCTCCTCACTGACGAAGGCTGAAAGCCAGAAACTAGTCTGGGGATATTGGATGAGTAGGCACTAGATAGGGATTTTATGCACAAGCCTTCTGGCATCCATTGATTACTCTGGCTTGCACTGAGTGGCACTATTGCATGGAGAGTTTTGCCTGTTTAATTACAGGTACATTAATGAATAACCACTAGTCAGAAAATCATAAGACTTTTTTGGTAGTAAAATTATATAATAGAAGTGAATAGGTGAAAAATTATGAACCACCAGACTGTTATACTTTTCAGAAATGTTTGTTGCAAAACTATTTTGCATTTGAAAAGCTGTTAACTATCTGTATTGAAATAAATTTATAATTCTGTAGTCTTACAATGTTCTCCTGAGATAAATATCAGATTATTTATTATTTCAAATCTATATTAAAATTTTACATAGATCTAAATCAGTGATTTAACTTCAAATTTAAGATCTGAAGGCCAAAATTCTAAATATGCTTATACATATAGTAAAATAGCCTCTAAATAAAGTCACTTCAGGGCAAAGATCTCTGCAACAACTTCTTGTAGAGAAACAATGAAAGAAAATAATTACCAAGATTTGAGTGGTATACATCGTTATTTAATCTTCTAACTAATATATATATATATTCATGCAAATACTTTATTTCTTAATATTTAATTAATTATATATATAATATATAAATTTTTATTTCCATTGTATAAATAATGAAGAGTAATTTATTACATAAATATATATGATATTTTTATGCATATTATTATTGTACTAAAATTTTTAACATTTTTTTTTTAAATAGGTTTCAGAGATAATCGTTCATCCTGATTTTGATATTCAGTCATACGATGCAGACATTGCATTAATTCGCCTGGTAAGATCTGCTATTCTTGATCCAAGAGTTAGACCCATATGCCTTCCTCAAGCAACTAGTAGTCTTAGTAATCAGCATTTACAAGCAGGAAATATAGGCATCATTATTGGTTGGGGTAAAGATCAAAAGGCAGAGACAACTAATAAGCTATGGTATGCTGCCATTCCCATAGTTTCTAATGAAAATTGTGCAAAAGATTATCAAGATCAAGGAATGCCAATAGTTGTGACAAAAAACATGTTTTGTGCAGGTTATTCTGATGGTAATATAGATGCTTGTAGTGGAGATAGTGGTGGGCCAGTAGTATTTTCAACTGGAATTGGAGAAAGTATGAGATGGACAGTAGAAGGCATTGTTAGTTGGGGCAGTCCACATGGTTGTGCAATACCAAAACAATATGGAGGATATACTCGAGTAGAAAGATTTTTAGACTGGATTCATCAATATATTTAAAGATGGTAAAAAAAAACTTCATTGTTAACCAAAGAGCTTCAATTTGTATACCAATTTTTTTTGTATGTACTACATAAAAAAATATATTGTAATTTTTTGTTCATTTTATATTTTAATACAGGCAAATTATTCAATAAGTGATTTTTAATTAAATTCTTTGTTATAGTATTGGGAAACTGCTAAAAAAAACTTAATCGTGATTGAATATATCTAAACATATTATTTAAAAAATAAAGAACTATATAATAATAAAATAACTTATCGAATAATTTTTTTATATAATACATATATTATAGTTTTATAACAAAATATATTTATTTTATAATAAAAAAATATATGAAAAATAATTTTCTAAAAGAAAATAAGAAATCTTTAATTATCTGAAAAACATATATAAATTTACGGTTTAAGAATTTTCTTCCCAAAACAATGTTGGATTTTTTCCCAGTTATCTGGACGTCTACGGAAGTAATAAATTGTAGCAAAAATTAAGATCAACAAAGCAAGTACCATTATTACCATGGCAACAACAATATCAAGACTAGGAGATCCTCCAGCAACATACACTCCACCACTTATAGCAAAGATAACCGCTATATTTCCATCTATTACAGGATCTAAGGTTTGCCAAGTAGCAAAGTTGCTATCAGTCCTATAAACTTTTACATTCTTTTCATCTTTGTTTATACCAAGTTCAACTCTGAATGTTTTCCTTTCATTTGTAAGTGTATGTTCTGGATGAATAAGAAGAAAGTCACTAGCAATATTAGTTGAAGATGGCAGTTTGCTCTTCACGTTTTTCATTTTTTCTTCTCCGACACTTTTAGGCCAATTTTCAAGACGTATTTGATACTGTTCTTTAAATACACCTTTATCAACAAATATACCTGTAGATCTGCAAAATAAAAAGATCAGATGCTGAAAATGCAAAAAAAAAAATTTTAAATAAAAAATTTACAAATAACAAAAACTATCACATACTGAGAACATATAAGGTATTTCACAATATTCACCTTACTTTAACATATACAATTTTTGCATTAATATACCTTGCTTAATCACAGAACTTACTTGAAAAAATACAATTTTGTAATACATTGTAATTTTTTTTTTTGGTGATAATACTATTGGTTCGTAATGGTAGGAGTAGGGTTTATTGAAACCAAACATTGTCAGCACCAAAATTATGTAATGGTAGGAGTTGAGTTTATCATGCCCTGACAATAAGGAATGACAAATTATATAATGACCAAATAAATCTATTAGTTAAAAATGAATTATAACCCAACATGCAACCATTTCTAATTTATAAATGCCATGCAAATCAGGATGTTTACCAATTCATATTGATACTATGTCTCACTTTAGTCCTACAATTAGCACTCCTGAACTATAAAATCACGAGACAAGTTAATGATATTAGTACAAATAAAAAATACACATGATGAAATTATGTTACAAACACAGCAAAATATTTGGCATTCACAGATATGTATTAAACCCAAAATAAATGATTAAATAACAATAATGACCACCATATAACAAATAATAATACAAAATTTTATTCCAGAATATAATAAAATATACAAATTAAATTAATCAAATAAATAAATTAATAATAAAATACCTGAGGTGTACAATATTCTATAGTCTCTTTTACTTATCTTAAAATTTACTATTTATATTTTCATTTTCTAAAAAAAATGTACTTCTATATCCTTTTTGCAAAATAGATAGATAAATAAATATAATGAAAATTATTTATAAGAGTGATGTACACACATATAAAAGGAACTTTAGCATATTTGCAAAACAATAACACCATTTTAACCATGCATTCCAATTATTATCATTATAAGTGTTTACTTTAGTTTGTTAAATATTCCAATTATAAATATGAGCAGAGATTTTATATAACTATTCAAAATTAATATTTATTATAATTCTTATAAACTACATAGGATAAATATATCTATCAAATATTTTATAAAACATTTGGTCTGTCATGCCATTTAACTTGTTTTTTGTAAATGGGAAAACATCTTCATTTTATCAGGAACATATATGCTTATCTTGTTGCTATATAAAATATTACTGTATTTGTCAGCAACATTATTGTGGCTAGTACAAATAATCATCATCTTAAGTACAATTCCTGTTTCTCTAAACTTAAACTGCATATACAATGATATATTTTACATACATATAAAAGCTGAGATTTTGTCCCTCTAGTACAAATTGATAACTAAATAATAAGGCCAAGCAAATCTCTTTATCAATATATATATAAATATATGTTCAGTTTTATAAAATAAAGTCTATTTTATGTATTTCAAAAATTGATATTTGTAAATGTATACTTTGTCTTACATTTATCTAATTTATTTTAAAGACTATAAATAATATCCAAGTATAAAATTATTAAGTGCATGTGCTTAATTTCTTCATTATTGCTTTTGAAAAGTTGCAGATATTCAAATGTATGTAAAATAAAACATTTTCTTTAAATGCTATTCTTTGAACTGAATATTTTCTAAAGATTAATAATCATTAAGAAAATATGAAATGCCATCTTTGAATACTTTAACCTTTCCATCAATAATATTTAGAAATAAACAAAATAATAAAACGATATTACCCATTAAATTGCTTTAGTTTATCATAAGGTACTATAAAAAAGCAATCAGTTTAATCCATTTTCCAATAGTATGATGTTTTCTTTTCTTTAGACTTGTTTTCAATACAATAACAAATCTAAAAGCACTGCTTGTTGACTGAAATAATTATTATTATTTAGACTGGTATATTGTTTCCATAGTAGAAATAATTACAAATTGAACTATTACATGAGACAGAGAGGAATAACTTTAAGCTAATCCATTACTTCAGTTCTTCAGATATAGACATAAATCTCTCTTTTTTCTCTCTTTTATTCTGCGATTCATTTAGTTCATAAGTTTAAATAAATAAATATGTCCTTGTTTTCTTATAAGTTTTGGAGGCTAACTTTTCTGCCATTACTCAGTTCATGAGTCTAGATTGTTCTATCTAATATTTCTTTTCTGTATTTTTAAAACATCTCTCACTTAAATTACAGAAAGAAGTTTTTATACTGCCACGTTCCAATATAGCATTCTATTAAATAAAAGTAGTTACTGTAAGTAAAAATAACAAAAGTTTAAATTAATATTTTTTTCTTTTCCTTTAAAATAATTATTAATCTGATTTTTTTTTTTTATCACCAGACCAGTTTGTGTGTGTGTTTATTTATATTTAGTCCGCACACATATTTATATTCCCATTCTCATCATAACAAATTATCTATCCATAATCTTTATTAATTTTAACATCTATTATTTATCTATTTAAACCATTAAACATCACATGATCACCATTCTCTATGCTTACACAAGCTGTTAAACAAAGGTAAAGCTCTTCACTCAGTAGCATCACTCAGTGTAAGTCAGAGTAGTCAATGCAAAAAGATTTATGTATAAATTCCCCATCTAATGCCTACACATATTCCCAGACTAGTTTTGAGCTTTCATCAGCGAGGAACCTTGGATCTAAAAGCATTGCAGCTAGATCTTAGGATCTAATACAGTTCTCCAGCAGCCATCTGAATTTGAAGCTTTATAGTTAACTAAAAAGGTAAAAGGTGACTGTTGGAGAGTTGTATTAGATCCTAAGGTCTAAGTGCAGTGCTCTCAGATCCAAGACTCCTCAATGATGAAAACCACAAGCTAAAAACTAGTCTGGAGATATTGGAAGAATAGGCACTAGGGGATTTTATACATAAACCTTCTTGCATCCATTGATTACTCTGACTTGCACTGAGTGGTGCTACTATACGGAGAGTTTTGCCTTTGTATTTATCTATTTATAATAAAATTATACAAACTAATTATCTTAAAGAAAAATCAACTAAATAGCTTGTCAGTAATTGTCTTTCCTTATTTTTATATTGCTATTCTCTCCCATAATAAACAGAAAAACTACATTAAAATTATTTCCTTTTCATTAATGCACAATTGTTTCTTTTGCTCTTTTCCATTTCCTGTGTTAGCTTCTCTTGATGCTATACTTATAAAAGAATCATTAATATCAAAATCTATTAATCTCAACACTTTGTAAACTGAAAATTATAACCATCCAACATTAACATTATATTAGGAATCAGTTCAATGTTTCATTCATTAAAATGATTTCCATGTGTTATTTATGTAATATATTAAATAATTACAATGTTTTCCCATTCTTTCATTTATACTATCAAAGTTTATTTCACACCTTTTACTATTTTCTTTTCTAAATCTTCTGACTTTGAGTCTTCTTTTTTAACCATCCCCCCTTTCGATTTTTTTTTAAGCTCGGTTCAATTTTTCAAATTTAAAATTCAATCTCTATTTTCATCAAACTTTTGATTCATATTATATTTTCTTCAAAATTTTAATCTAACTTTTATTATTAAGATTTCCATCATTCTTTCCACAATTTAGGTTTTGAATCTTCTAACTCGTTTTATGTTTTGCTGTTCTATCTTCTCTGAATTTTGTTTTGCAAGCAAGATTTTAGTAAGAGCAAGAATGGAATCTACATTTCTTTAACTATCAATCCCACTAAGAACTAAATATACTTCTAAATGACTGCCGTTTTCATCCCACATTTTTATTTATTTACTATTTTCTTATATTTTAACAGACTCTTTACAACATATAGTTATCTCATGACAAGATATCTTTCATTTCATTTCAAATGTATGACTTTATTTCATCATATATTACTATTTCCTTTTCAAAAATTTTATTTCTCAAACATGCCCAATAGTTCCTATGTCAAACTTGTAAATGATAAAGCTATAAATGAAAGTATTTAAATTCTTTAACAAGATTCTCTTTTAAAATTAGTAATATTTCATGACTGTAAACTGGATTCACTAAATATAATAAAACAGGAATTAGGCCTGTGGTATCCAAATTTCATTAATAAGTCCAAATATTAATCATCTGGCATTATCAAAATTTGCACCTATTCTCTGGTGCAAAGTGTAATAACAATGAATTTAAAATGTTAGATTATCCATTGGATCATAACATTTGTTCAAATCAGTTCATCACATCTTTTAAATTATAAATATATACTTTCTCTTCCTCAAGCTGAAAAAAAATTGTCTCAAAATGTTAGACACACTATCAAAGAACTACTGATTTGTGCTTTCTAATAAAATCATTAAATATCTTATTTCAGTGTGTGTATAAGTTTTAAAGCATATAATTTTCCTCTGAAGAATATAACTGTATAGAGGTCTTCTTTCAAGTGATCAATTTTATGTAATGGTGAGTTTATCTAGGGCCTCCATGAGAAGCCAAAATTATATAATGGTAAGAGTAAGTCCATACTAGAAAAAAAATTCTAAAATAGTTTCCAAAACTTATAAAACTGAAAGGTATTTTTGAAAAGTTTGGGAATTTGGGTATCATTAAATGAAATGCCACACTCATTCTTGACATGTAGAAACATTTGTTTTTACATTAAAAGTTCAATAATTTTTAAAATATATTTCATATAAATCATTAAAAAACTGATCACTGTGATGTAAAATGGATTTTGTTAAATGAAGAAAGAAATTTGTTCAGATAATGCCATTTATCTAGAAATTCAGTTAGCACAAGCAAATATTTCCTCTTTCTGAAACTTTTTATAACACTGAGACACACTATTTTTCATTATCCTCTGCTAATCTATAATTACAATCATCTGCCAATACTGACACATTCCCTTTTATTTCATTTTCATAAAAGTGACATTTCCACATATTCCCTGCTATCATGCACTTGCTACATTTTTTGCTCTTGTCACCCTTACCTTTCTCTCATTCTCCAACTTATCATATTCCTTTTCAACATTCTATATTACAAAAATAAATATTCTATAAGCCTAATCCTATCATTACATAAATCATTTCTTCCGTTCAATTTCTTATCCAATTTTTATCTAGTTTTTTCTGAATATTCAAAGCTTCTATTCTTGCTTCAAATAATAATAAAATGTCTAATACTTGAATTTTAGAGCCTTTTTTTCCCCCATGCAGATTCATTTAAAATATCTTGGCCAGGTTTTTCAGGGGATCCAGGTTAGACTTTAAGGATCTGGTAGTTTTTCCTCTTTTCTATTTGGTCATCATAATGGCTGTTCAATAAAGTTTGGATAAATCAAGAATCCAAACAAATAATTTCAAGAAAAACCTGGCTATATATACTACTGACCTCTTATTTATAACACTTTAATGGCCTCTTATTTACACCTTAATGTCTCCAGTTTATTTTAATTATGTGAATTTTCTGTGCACTTGATAAATAATTGGAACATTACAAATATTTAATTGATTGAATTTTTTTTTACTATGCTTTTGAATCTCTTATCTCCAGACTCAAAACGCCAGCTTAAATTTAAAAACAGATAATCTTTTAAAACTATTTCTTTTAATACTAGTATACTTAATTGTGTTATATTACAATACATTCCTGCCAACATAATTTTAGATACACGTTTTAAATACACTAATTTTTAATCTTTGATAAGGGAAACTGTTTTTAACCAAATTTTATTTAGTTTCTCTTAAATGATTTTTAATAATCCATTTTAAAATAATTATTATTTTTAATGCTTTATTTTCAGATTTCTATTATTTTATATAATTTTCTTTAAAACTTTTGTAATGCTAAATTACCTTCACAACAACTATGTGGAAGATCACGTAGATGGCCATAAAATGTTACATTAATATAAAATATTTTAAACACCTCGTAGCTATGTTATTCCAGCCACACTTCCCCTTTAAATAAAGAAAGCTCAAATTTTAGCACTACACTAAAAATAATATAGCTATAGGGCATTTCAGCTAGAAATGTGCATTGTTTTTATTATTATAAAAATATGGACAATATGAGCAAAGAAGAGATTAAAATATTATGCTTATCTTACAGATATATGATGACTAATAAAAATATTTTTAAAAATACTTGAATTGCAATAGCAAATTTATTATATTTTATTGAAGTTGTAATTATAAATTTATTAAACGCACATTGATTACGTAAGTAATATTTACTGAGGCTGTAACCTCGATAATATGCGATAGTAGGGACCTCTACAGGTGTTTTAACCACAAGCTTAAAAAGATGCTATTTAAGTTGTTACAAATATTTCTCAACTGCTATCACATCACTACCAGTTGTAATTATAAATTTATTTAACGCACATTGATTATGTAAATAATATTTTCTTCCAAGGTGTAAGCTTGTGGTTAAGACCTGTAGAGGTCCCTACCTTCGCATTTTCAACCGCACATGCTTTAGGTTTATTGCCTTAGTAAATATCATTACCAGTTATAACTCTATACTGTATTACTTCGTAAATTTAATTTTAAAAATGCTTCCATAAGAGTAAAAATACCACATAAATTATTATTAATATCTTTAAACTACTGTTACGCTACAATGACATAACTTCTTAATACAGTATAGATTTGATTCAAAAACTGATTCCTCTCTTGCTTGCACAAGACAAAGACATTACAATGTGAGAAAATATTGTCAGCGTATCTTCTAAAAATAAAAGTTACACAACATTCATAATAAATAAATGCTTGACTTTATCATTTTTTATGATTAAAAAAATTGAAAAAATTTATAAAATATTATAAATATGAAATATTTACATAATTAAAATATAACTGTTAAATTCTCTTATAAATGCATGCCACACACCACTAGATGACTCCTATTAGTAAAATTTATAGGATCTTTAAGAAATGTTTGTGAATACATTACAAAAAAAAAAGGTCTAAGGCAGGGGTGGCCAATATTTTACAGTTTATGTATTAATTTTTTTCATGCATGAATTCAGCAATGTCATACATACAACCTTTGTGTTACTATTCATTTTTTGTATAGAATATATTTTTATAGATAAATAATATTTAGCATTTTTTCCGTAATATAATAATTTATTAAATTTTAAATTTAAGCATTGCTTATTTTAAGGAAACTTCTGTTTTGTTTCCATCGGACTTTTAATATCTGTAGTTAAATTTGTTAATGAAACTAGCAGTATATTTGTCTGAAGGTTTGTGATGATGGTATATCAGGTGTGATAATATGTTGGACTTTTTCCATCATCTATCATTAAATGTTGAATGTATAGAAATTTTTAAACTTTATTTAAACTTTTCAAATAGAAACAACTTGTTAGACAACACAGATACTTTTTAAATTTGAAAAAGACAATCGTGTAAATAATTTGCAGAAAAAACAAAACTGCAAGACTTACAAAGGATGAACAAAGAACTATTCATCAATATAAAATAGGCGGCTACAAAATGGAAGTTTAAAACTATTACAGACATGTTCTGGATTATGCAACCCAAGATTAGACAAATGTCAAATATACAAATGTGAAACAAAAATCCTTTTTTTTTTTACTGAATTGAACTTTTTGTTGTAAATTTTTTTTCTGATTTTCAGTATTATTTTATAAAACTTGGGTTTATTTTTTATTATTAAAGATTTAATGCATCACATTCAATCCCATAATGCACCAGGTTTGCCATATGCACAAAAGTCTGAACATCTTTGGTCTAAAGCATTAGATCAATGCTATAACATTGAATATTTGAAAATATTAAAAGTATATAAAATATTTTGAAAAAAAAAAAACAACTTTTGAATTCTGAACATTTCATTTGGAGTAAAAAAATAAACTTTTTTTTACTGATATAAACATACTCCTTTTTGTATGGATCAGCAATGCTGATCAAAACATTAAAATTCTAAAGTAGCAATAAAAAAGAAAAGAAAATCTACTATATTCTTAAGGAATTTAAGAAATGTCTTATGTATTTATCTTCTTGTATTTTTAATCAAATGGAAAAAAATGTATAACTTTGAAGAAGTGACTCAGTAGCCAAAACTTTTCTTCAACCTTAGGTCTTCTTTGAATTTGGGGTCATTGCCCACTTGATCAACACAGTGAGGGAGTATTTTATTATTTAAGGCAAGGACAGAAACTTTATAAACTGGATAAAGATGAATAAGTGATGTGATTTGGGGAATAGAAACATAGTTTGTGTAAAGTGAAAAATGTTAAACATATAATTGTGGAATGTGTGTTTTTTTAAAAAGAGTAATGTTTGGTTTATTGGAAGAAGAAATTTTGGCAACAGATTAATGGGAAGATAAGCATATATTTTATTGATTGCTCAAGCTTATGATATATAGCTTTAGAATAGGGTAAAAATAATAGCTCTTGGAAATAGAAGAATACTTTATTGAGATATGCATTGGGTTTTTGAGATGGAAAATATACAAGAAGTAAAATATGCAGGCTTCGAAGTCAGACTTTCACACAACCCACCACTCTCAGTGCCATCTCATATTGCTGACCCACCCGATCACACACATGTTGAAATGATAAACAACCACCAATATAAGCATTTCATGCTAAACCAGCAATCATCAGCTGGTCCAGATTACCATCCTCACACATATATATAATCAGTACTCATCTTTATATTAAGATAGCCAATCTTCATACTTTAATAGGCTTCAAACTATTCCAACTCACAACTCTTTAGCCTTCCATTTCATTGAAAATCTGATGATGGAACGTTCAAAGCCCTTGTTAGTACCACGTTCCATCATCAGATTTTCAATGAAATGGAAGGCTAAAGAGTTGTGAGTTGGAATAGTTTGAAACCTGTCCATTAAAGTATGAAGAGTGGCTATCTTAATATAAAGATGAGTACTGATTATATATATGTGTGAGGATGGTAATCTGGACCAACTGATGAGTGCTGGCTTAGTGCAAAATACATATATTAGTGATTATTGATCTTTTTAACATGTGTGTCAGCAGGTGGGTCAACAATATAAAATGGCACAGTGTTGTGGGTCGTGTGAAAGTCTGAGTTCGAATCCCCCATATATTACATATATAAATGCAGGTGTTAAGCCTGTACAATGTATTATGAAGTAAAAATCATAAGAGCTATGTTAGAAAAATGGGAATAAGAAGCAAAACAATATAACATTAATGATTTGATTTAATAAACTCAAAATAATTTTATGCGAAATGAAAATTAAATATCAAAATAATAAAACATTATGATAGCTAACATTTTTGATTCAATTAGTTGAACAATGAATGAATCTGAAAGGATAAGTAACTTTTGCAAAGCATATAATTCATTAAACTACAAATTAAAACTAACATACGCTAATTTTTTACAATTTTTAAATGTCATCAGATGCAAAGTATTAACAACCCCCAAAATATTATTCATTATAATACAATTTACAAAAGATTTTAAGAAAAATTATTGGTTTTAAATACACATTGTGAATATAAAAGTAAAAAAGGAATGATAGAAATGATGTTTAAACAACATATTAAACCAACAGATTATAAAAAACCACATTAAAAAAGAAAAATGAATTACATAACTACACAGTAGTGACAGCAACAGACTTCAATTTAAATGGCAATCAAGTCATTACATCAGATAGTCACAGCTTCCAAATTCCACAATAAATTGTTGACTTTCATTCTTGAAAGTAGCACTACTAAGGTTCCTGAGATAATGATTCCAAAATATAAAAATTCTAAATTTTTGAACCTAAGCCATCTCCTTTGCTTTCTATATAGATATAAATTATACAAGCAATTTATTGCATTATTTGACATTTAGTAGAAAGATGACATGCCAAATCATCACAATAATTCTCCTTACAATCTACATCTTAACTGCTATGTTTGAAATCTAATTTGGAGACTATATTATAAAGAATATTATATAGACATATAACTTTTTTGTTGAAAAGAGGCTTAAAGTCAGTTAACAATCATGAGATTCAGAAAAGCACTGATTGAATAGTTGTCTAGTGTCCATCGACTAACTACAACTTTTAAATTAAACTGTCAGAAAAAGACAATACTGTTGTTTAAGAAATAAATATACTATTCTCATACCAATTAGAGTATTTTATTTTTTTACATGCAAATAAAAGAATAAATTTGAGTAATTACCATAACATTTAAATATTCAAAATAACACTCAAACTGATAAGTAATATGTTTTATATTAAAGTTCACATTTTCTATATAAAAGTGATACATTCAGAATTGTTACATCTATGAACAATTTCAGATGTGGACAATATTGACATCTCTCTGCTCAAAAACCGAAAAGATAGTGTATAAATAATTGTCGACCCAAAAGCAGGTTGGCATAATAAAGGCAGTAGGATACCATTCTTGATTATCATCGATGATAGAAAACATTAAGTATTAAATAGCATACTGTTCAGGAGTTCATAAGAAGTAACATCACCGAAAGTGATACAGCTGGAGCTGTGATCTATAAACCTTGAACTCCAGAGTTCACCATTCCATTACTGCCCTAGTCCACACAGAGCAATATTGAATAAAATCAAATAATATTAAAAATCAAGGATATTCAGATTTATATGAACCTTTTGATTGTACAGCCATTCATATACTATTAATTTTTATGCTCCAAGTTCTAAAACTGAGAAAAAGAAGTTATCAGTATCAAATAAATCTCAGTTGGGAAAGACGTGATATTTAGTAAACTGTCATATTTTTGTCAAAAATTTCAGATCTATACAGATAATGTGTTGGTGATCAATAATATTAATGTAAGCATTTCTAGTTCAAAAATTCTATTATCAGGATAAAATTACAAAATACTAATTTATTGTTTTAATTAGTGTTATATAAAAATTAATATTTATTTGAAATTTTTAGCAGAGCTTAGACTTATAATAAGGAGAAATAGATTTATCATTGAAATCCAAAAATTCACAAATCTAAAGAAGCCTTGGAACAGGGATTTCAAATTAATAATAGCCTTTTTATATAATATTGGAAAGGAGAGAGAAAATCATTAAAAAGCAGACTAAAACAAAAATAAAAAACTATGCAAAAGAGAAAATGTTAATAAAAGAGAATAAGGGGGAAAAAAGGAAGCAAGTATAAGAGAAAACATTAAAGAAGTAAATTAAAATAATGTGAAGGCAAAGATATTAAATTGTTAAACATCACATGATCACCATTCCCTATGCTTACGCAAAAAGAAGGGTGATCATGTGATGTTTAGTGATTTAATACCAATTCTGACCAGAATTATTAAAGAACCAAAGACACCAAAATGTATAGATGCTGAACTGAGTTCAGCTCTATATGACTATGCAAATGAATGAGGTTGGATTGAAAACATTATTGTGTTTTAATTTTGGACTTGTAGCTTTATAGTTAACTAATGAAAGCCACAAGCTAAAACCTAATCTGGGGATATTGGATGAGTAGGTACTGGATAAGGAATTTGTGCACAAACTTTCTTGCATTCATTGATTACTCTGGCTTGCACTGAGTGGCGCTACTGTAAGGAGAGTTTGCCTATGTGAAAGCAAAGGATAAAAAGTAGTAGTATTAATAGATCACATTCAAACTGTCTTAATAAATTCAGACGAAACACTCAAAACATTAGTCTTGCATTGGTGGTCGAGAGGTCAGCGCGACTGCCTTGCACTAGCAGGCAGTTACCCGGGTTGCAGGTTCGCATCCTGGCCGATGCTATGACACTTAAAAAAAAACAAAACACTCAAAACATTATTCAGAATTATGTAAAACTAGTTAATCTAAAGTGACTTAAAATACAACTAACTTTCGAAACAAATCATTGCATTTATTAATATTATTTATGTTGTGAAAAGATGTTAATTATCTACTTTAATATGTTTAAACACTCTAATAAAGTATGGAAAATTTTTACTTATGGATAAATATTAAAAAAACTTACATAAAATTATTGGATTCTATGCTGATATTTCCACCATTTTTCCCGATTGTTTTGCTGCGGATGAGATAATCATAAACACTAATTTTGCCTTTTTGGCTACGATTAGAAAAATTGTTATTTCTTATGCACATGTAATAATAAGTTCCATTTGCAGTATTTGTTATTTTTCGAAGTCCAAGATCAAAATATGTACCAGCATCATTAAGCTCAGCTATGTTACCTTGTAAATGATCTGAACACAAAATATGGTGTACAAGTGAATATATATGTATGTATGATATAAATATGTGGTAAATAGAATCATATACATAAAGTTTATTAGAAATCAAAAAATTAAATTAGTAAAACATCTAGTTATTTTTGCTAATTTTTAATTAATAGAGCTTCATTTCCCAGTTAGAAGATTAAGAATAGTGACTATAAAATCCATATTATTCAAATATGGATTTTATAGTCACCATTCTGTATTATTTCCTTCATCATCAGTTTTCTGCTAAAAAGAAGCCTCACACAACAGACCAGATTATTTGTCCAAGTGTTACTCATGCATGCTATTTTTCAAAACATATGCCTCTCTTTTTTTTAAACCACTAAACATCACATGATCACTTTTCTTTATGCTTACACAAGCTGTTTAGAGGCGAAACTCTCCATACAGTAGCGCCACTAAGTGCAAGCCAGAGAAATCAATGGATGCAAGAAGGTTTATGCATAAAATTCCCATCTAGTGCCTATTCATCCACTATGCCAAGACTAGTTTCTAGCTTGTTGCTTTCATCAGTGAGGAGCCTTGGATCGAGAGCCAGTGCATCTAGATCTTAGGATTTCATACAACCTTCCAGCAGCCGCCTTTTACCTTATCAGCTAACTATAAAGCTTTGAGTCCAAAATGAAAACACAATAATGTTTTCAATTCAAGGTCATTAGTTTGTATAGTTGTTTTTTATTCTATCTTTTATCTTTGCACTGATTATAATAAATCATAATTTTTCTTTCTCTTAAATATATATCTAATCCAATTTCTCTAATTGTTTTCAATAAATCACATTTTTTTCATCTAATCTTTTCAAAATCCTCTAAGTTTTTAACTTTGTTTTCTATTTTCTAAATATACATTTCTTACTGAATCTTTCCTCCTCTTTTTTTGTTTAAATCTAAATCTTAATACTTCAAAACATTCTAATGTTTAAAATCAAATTACGCAAGATAAACATTTGCAATAAATTGAAAAATTAATCAAATTTATATTATATATATTTACAAGCAATTATTCATTTTCTTATTTCTAATACTAATTTTAATTAAAGCATAATTCAGATCATGGGTTCAGTATCTGTAAATGTTTAAATGAACCTTTTACCCATGTTCATGAGAATGCATTTTTTTTTGTCTCTTAATGATCAATAATACACGACCAATTCAATTAGAACTTAATTTACTCAGGAGCTAAAAAATTCTAAAGCTTATTTGATAATTCATCATTTCCTGGGGGGGGGGGGGACGACGACGAGACAATTATTCTAAGCAGCACTTGAATACCTCTAATGAATTTATAAATATTATAACCATCTCTACTTTTTATTTATATAATCTATTTAATTAAAGCAATAAATAAACAAACATACAATCTTTTTTTTTGTTCCTATTTTTTTTTAACAGATTACAGCTTGTAAAGATCTTGGTTGAACTCGATGCTTCTAGGCATTATCATCATCATTGTCAACCATTATCAATCTATTGCAGGATGAAAATCTCTCCCAAGTTCAATCCATCTTCTTCGATCTCTAGCCTCTCTTTCTCCACATCAGCCATGCACACTTTCTTATTTCATCAATCCATCTCACATGTGGTCTCTTTCTGGGTCGTTTATAATCTCTTGGAATTCAGGTTTAAGATTTCAATTGTCCATCTATTATCATCTCTTCTAGCAATATGTCCTACCAAACTCCACTTCGGTCTTTTAATTCTTTCAAAGATATCAGTAACACTTGTTTGTTTGCATTTTTGATCTCTTCTTGTTACTCCTAACATATATATCTCCATACTTCTTTGAGTGATCTGAAAGTCTTTGTATTGCTCTTTTATTAAGCATTCAAATCTCATATCCATAAGTAAGAACATTTATTAAGAACCTTTCTTTTCAAACACATAGGCATATTTCCTTTTAATATTAAATTATTTCTATCAAAAGCACCCCAACCAAGTTTAATTCTATGATTAACTTCATCCATTATGTTTCCATCTGTAGTAATAATCTAACCAAGGTATTTGTAGTTATTAACTTCTTCTAACTCATCATAATCAATCTTTATCTTCATCTTTTGAGAAAATCCATTGAACATTACTTTAGTCTTTTTAACATTAATCTTTAGTCCAACTTTCATCTGATAACTCTTGCAACATTTCCTGAAGCTCTAATGCATTATTTGCAAAAACAACTACATCATCTCAAAATCTAAATGACTTAAATAATCTCCATTTACTTTTACTCTTTTAGCTTCCCATTTTAATCACAAAATACTTCTTGCAGCACTGCTGTAAAAAGTTTTGGAAGTATGGAGTTACCCTGTCTTACACCCTTCTCAACTTTAATCTTCTTAGTAATGCAGTGTAATAAATTTTTAACTAACTAAACAAAAACTTTTAAGTTCCATCTAAATTTAAACCCATCTTCCATGATAAGCAAATGCTCTAATCACAATACCATGAGATCCTTCTTACAACAAAATATGTATCTACATAAATATAAATAGATGGTTATTAATAGTCAATGTTAATTTTTAAAATCGAGTTCAATAATCTAGCAAACATAACTCTAATTTTATAATAGAAAACAATTAAATGACTTATCTTCATAAAATAACTATGGACTTTTTTACTAAATTAATAGTGTAACGTTGTAATTCAAAAATAATTCAAAAGCTCTGCGAGAAAAATCTAGTTATAAAAATAATTCAAAGCTATTTTATGCTTAAAACTTGGAGCTTTGATAATGAGAGCATGTCTCTTGAAATCGCTCGCAGAATAGTTTAATTTTTATTTTGTTTTAAGCATAAAATAGCTTTGCGTTCAGGTGCAATAGCGCCTATATTATTATTTTTATAACTAAATTAATAGTGATAATGATGATAGTTTATTCCTATATGACAGCCCTAATTCTGAATGTTCATAACCGGCAAATTATATGCAGCAGTGCTCCATTCACCAATCCTGTTTTATGCATGTTTATTCTTTTACAATAGTGAGTCATGACAATGTCGTTCATTGATAAAATTAGGCGGGTTATACTAAAAACAATTTTTCCCAGATGGAAACAAACCAGTACTACAACCAGCAGTTTGCAAATTCAAATGATATTAGAGCATCAAAGGAATGGGATAAATAATTATTTAATTAACCAAACATGATTATTCTTTACTATTCTGCAACATATACATTACATTCAGTTTTATTCTAATTACATATCACTGTGTGTATTATGTTCATGCAGAAGTGGGCGAAAGTAATTGTTCAATAGATGATTACAATCAAGCAATAATACTTGATCAAAATCAATGCTAAGTTTGTGATTTTTTTTTGCCATATCCATAATTTATTTTACCACTTTATATTTAAACCACATATCATAAATTGTTATGAGCTCTTTTTAACATTAAGATGCATTATATTTAATTCAAATATAAATCCACACCAAAACAAGAATAAAAAATGCATTAATTCAAAAGAATATCATATTAATACTTACTATTAAGAAAAGCTAAGAGTAGTATATCTTCCTTGGAAAATCCGAGAAAAGAAATATTTGACAGATGTTCAGGAAAATTTCTTCCCCAGTGACCATACTTTTTCCCTGGTCCATAAGTACAATTACATTCATCAGGAAAATTTTCACCTGCTTGCAGCATAATATTAGATCTATCTGTCCCTTCTTGACCTTCCCCATCATTCTTTGGTGGATTACTATTTGAACCAGTCCATCTATAAAATAATTATAAATTATTCAAAATTAAATTATATTTCTGTAATGTAATTTTCATTAGATCACTCTCATGTTTTCTATCCCCTTTAACACCTTGTGAAGGGATGTAAACATATGATCAAAGACATGTGAAAAAGATCCCCAAGATGGACCTTTCGTGCTGAACTAGCACTCGTCAACTGGTCCAGACCACAATCTCTTATACATATATTTATCATTGATTAGTAGATATAGATAGCAAAGTACTATAATTTGATTGATAGAAAACATTACCTACCTTGCTTGAGAGCGGTATAATGAAAATTACACTATAGAAATATTATTCATTATTGGATAATTTCCAGCTTAATGAGTGACTAATAAAAAATATTAATATACTTTAAATAAGTGATTTGGGTTAAAGTTGTGAGGGTTACATGTTTGACACATCAGTTAAACTGTAGTATCTTGCCATCTATGTATACTGAACAACGATAAAGATATGTGTAAGAGATTGTGGTCTGGGTCAAATAATGAGTACTGGTTAAGCACAAAATATGCATATTGGGGATCGTAGATCTTTTCACCCCTTTGATCATATGTTTCTGATTACATCACTCCACAAGGTGTTAAAAGAGGATAGAAAACATTCCATACCTTTATTCATTATTGGATAATCTCCAGTCTAAAGAATGACTAATACAATTTTATATATATATACATATAAAACAGCTTTTAATATACTATAGCATAAAAAACTCCTTAGCATTATTACACAGAAGAATCATGAAAACAATACAATGTTTATCAATTGTCTATTGGTGATTGTGTTTCTTTCCTAAATAAATTAATTACAATAAGCCACAATGTTATATAATGTACAGAATTTGAACCTAAATATAATAAGTCTGCAGTGAATTCTTATCAGGGTGATAATAATTATCAAGTACAAATCTAACAAATAAAAAATTAGTTGCCAACTATATAAAGTGCAACTTTTTGAAAATTTAAAAGCATTTTGGGAAAGTCCTTTAGTTATTCAACAAACTTGGGCACTTCGATAACCAATCTAAGGGAAGGTGATGATTTACAGAATACTTATAAGAATTACATTATGCATAATCAATTTTTCAGAATACTGAACAATTTCAGTAGAGGCTTTTGTAGCAATATCACTGGATAATGCAGTGTAAAATAATGGATATAACTATTACTTTATGGATAAAAAACCTTATGAAAACCAGGTTAGGAATATGCAACATACACTAACACTTAAAAAGAACCCCATGCAATGCTATACAATTTAAACTTTATTTGGATTTGAGCTATAGATATATTATTACAATTTGATTTTCAAATGCTAAACTTTCTGAACTCACAACTTTGATACCATCCACTTCAGATAAATATTGAACATATTAACCCATATGCAAGACAATGCAATGCATCTTAAGAAGTCATTTATCTCTTTCAGATGACTTAATTTATATGAGTTCATAGTTTAGTGGATGGTTTAAACATACTTAAAATACATTTATAAGTTGATGTAAATATTGAAACTATAATGGTAATTTTGATATATTCATTTAGATATATTTCATCATAACTGAAATATATTTAATGTTAATATTTACATTTAAACGTCTGTAAAAAATTGTTACATATACTGATATAGTACTTTTCTAGCTCAATCTCTAATTTATTTTGTAAATGTAGCAATTGGCAAATTGTAAATCAAATTTCAACCCATTCTATTTTTTTTTAAATATATGTTTGTATTACATAAGTACACATTGCTAAACATCTGCATATGTAATTAATTTATGTCAATTTTGTTTCAATTTAAAAAAAAAAATAAAGAAATTCATTTATTTCAAATAAATCCGTTTAGAATTTACATTACAGAAACAATACTTAATAATAATCTACAAAACTTTTCTCAATTTTTTCATTTTTTTTTTTTTAAAGCCTTGTTCCTGATTTTGAAAATGGTGGACTTCAAATTAATAATATTTTAAGTGTCATATAAACAAGCAGATTTATTTATTATTTTTTTTTGTAAACTGAATGAATAAAAATATTAAAGGTGTTGTTAATTAAGGAGTTTGGTAAATGAGCGAGTTTGTTAATTAAAAAAATTGGTAAACGAGTGGGCTTGTTAATCAAAAAAGTCAATAATATAAAAAGACCAGCTCAGAATTATTCTGGTCATTCTGTTTCTATTTGTCATTGACGATGTTTCTTCTTGTGATTATTGCTTTTGCCTGCTTAGCGTGAAATATCCTGAATCTTTACCTGAAGTTAATAACCACCTATGGTAAACAGCGGGGAAATGAACTGCACTCCTGCAGTATTTAGCCCATAGCCAGTAAATATTCAACTTTGTTTGCTAAGTTTGAGCTAATAACATGCTATCATCAATAGTTATTCCAACACAATTGAAACAAAACAATTATATAAAAATAAATATTTTCTTTATTATTGAACCGGTTTTCATCATATATTAGAAAAGGCTTTTCAAATAGAGGGTGAACCGGTTTTCATCATATATTAGAAAAGGCCCTAATAGAGGGTGAAAACCAGTTCAATAAAAAAAATATTTTTATACAGTTGTTTTATTTCAATTAGGTTGGAATCATTATTAATTGCTTGAAAACACATTATGGACAAATTTATGTTTGTCCATTGTTAAAGATAACTATCATCAAGTATGGACAACAGCCACACTTCTTAACCTGGAAGAAAAATTTGACAGCTCTCTACAAGATTAAAAAAATGATAAATGAAGAGACTTCACATGGAAACTATTACGGAGCGCCATTTGCACATGTATATATAAAATTCGACTTTTCTGGAAAATAATAACTTCTTCACAATCTTTTATTTATAACTATTACATAAAACATATACTTATATTACCAACAAGCCAGTAATAATTAACATTTAAATTATGAAATTTCAAATATTTATTTATTATATAAAATTACTTTTTTAAATGTTTATACGTTATAATACCTTAATTAACTTGGTGTATCTGATATAGCATGGTAGCTTTAGTCTAGATAGAAGAGTTTGTTTCTTAAAGTTTAGTTTTCTTTTTCCCTTGTAAAGTTTTAATTTTAAAAAAAAGAAAAAGAAAATCACTTCTGCTATTGTTATTAATCACAAGGTAGTTTTACGTCAATGTTGCTTTTAAAGAAAAGTTTTAAATAAAAAAAAAGTTTTAAAAAGAGAATTTTTTTTTTATAGTTTATATTTAATAATTAATTTAGTGTCTCTGAAGATATTTAAAAATCATTAATGTATATATATGTGTGTTTAATGCAAAATGCATGTATCCATATAAATCGTTTGATAAGCTGATTTTTGCTTCACGTGTATGAAATTAAAAAGTGGTACATGTATATGTGTGCATTGTCTATAGGGATTCTCGGTATTTATCCACCACACATAAATTTATTATATGTTTGCTTGACTCCCTGTGATCTATATATGATTCATTTGAGGTACTCTCAGTTGATTGTGTTTTGCATTGGGTAGACATTTCTCCCCATGAATTATATATTTGTTTTGCTTTACAATATGGGTGACTCTGAGGTCTACTTAGTGCTGTTCTATTTTAAGTGATATTGGATCAAATACATAGTATATAAGTTCAATTTTGAAACGACCTGCATGTGTGAACATTTATAGTGGATTAAGGTTGGTTTATTATTGATTGTTTGTTTAATCCAAAAGTGAAGCATATATGTGTGCACATCTTGATAAACATAACGTAATTATTAAAGTATCACAATGATCTAATATTAGTGTAAAGTTTTGGCAAGTATAATATTAAACATCCAAATATAAAAAAAAATATAAATAAAATTAATATTTAATAATTATTAAAATATTTTTTTTTTTTTTTTTTATCTGATATAAACTTTGTTTTTTTTTTATTTTTTTTTTTTTATTTTTTTTTTTTTTTTATTTTTTTATTTTCAATCTTCAAATTTAATAATTAATAAATATTAATTTATTAATTGATTTTTTTGTTTTTTTTATTTTTTTTTTTTTTTTTTTTTCTCTACCAATTGATATTTCCAAGATTTTCTGCTCTCTGGATTTAAGAGGGATTTTAAATATAAGAGTAGGGGTAAAATTGTGATAGGTGTTTATTTCAGTACCACCCACCAGAGAGAGTCCCTTGAAGGTTAGATGATTAGTTTGCTTTCCATCACAAAAAATAAAAAAAAAAAAAAAAAACAACAGAGCAAAACAAAAAAAATAAGATTTTTATCATTTTATAAATGAAAGCTACATTGTATTACAAATAAATCAAGAAAACGCATTGACTGACATTCATTCAGATTAATCCACATTAATCTTAGATCTTTTATTGTCTAGTTTAATACTCATGTTTATCAACCAATATTGGTTGGTTATTCCCAATGGCTATGGTTAGTTATCTGAAAGAGAGATCTTAAGACTGGGTGTGATATTAAAAAAATGGCAAAAGGTCATTCATTTGGACTCAAATCCCAGACCATATAGCAGATGGATGAACTAACCCCTTCACCATAATAACCTTAATAAATATATCTATTATTTTCCTAAAAAAATAAAGAAAATTTTCATTACTTAATTATGAGCCATTTATTATTCATTGCTATAGAATAGTGATGAAAAAATATGCTGGGATCACATTTGAAATATCAACTATATCTTTTATTCCTCTTTTTCAGAGTACTGCTATCATCTACATCAGGGGTGGGAAAATAGTGGCCCGAGGGCCACATGCAGCCCACTAAGAGTTTATATTTGGCCCACCAAGACAATCAGAAGAATCTGCCTTGAACTGAGATTTTCTTGCGTGAACAAAGATTCATCTTGTATTTTCCCTAGATGGCCACGTCAATACATATACACAGTGTAGATACAATGTGCAGTGCTTTTCCAGTTGATCTGGTTAATTTCAATTTTGTCTTTGCATTAGCAAATATATACATTTCCAACGTTAGTGAAACCATGAACCACCGAAAATCAGTGATGAATGTCATGTGTTTAATGAAGAATGGACAAACAAATATTTCTTTGGTAATACAGGGAATAAAGTAATGTGTTTATTGTGTCATGAAAAAAAAGTGTGGCCCTTCGTTTCCACAAAGTGGCCCCTGATGCAGCCCTTTGCCAACTTCTGAGGCCCCCTAGCCAAAACAATTGCCCACCCCTGATCTACATGGATAGAAAAGTTTCTGATGAGCTGTAAAATACAGCAGTGAAGAACTATAGTAAACTAATGTCTCTTTCAAGAAACATTTAAATGCAGATAGTATTATTAGTTAAAAATTCAATAATTAAATATGAAATTTCCCATTCAAAAATCATGGGTATACATATAAACTGTATGTTAAAATAATCTATCTTAAAAACAAGACTGTAATAGACAATTAAAAATAAATAAAAATTTACTTTAACATCAAACAAAGCTTTTGTTCCGTATTGGAAGCTTATCAAGATGTTTCATTTTTCACTATTATATTCTATAGCAACTCCACCCAGTCAACATTATTTACATTAAACTACAAATAAACATAAATATATATATAAATGAAAAAATTTAGAAACCTATTACAACCCCCCACCCCCACCAATTCACAAAACAATCTACAAAAATAATATTTTAATTATAACTCTAAAATTTCCAATAATCTGACAATGTCCAGTACCCCCTATTTGTACTGGGATTTTAACCATATTTACATATTTAAATTTTCTTGAATATATAAAATTTCAAAACATTTCCTTCCTTCCTAGCATTTAATATATTTTATTACTTGAATATTCTTTTCATAATTCATTCTATGATGGTATTCAAAAAATAAATATGTGGCCTTGATTTTGTATTCTTTCTATTAATTGACCTGCCATGCCCCTTACCTCTTTCAATGGCAGTCTTTCCTGTCTGACCTATATATATCATATTGCAATGGTCACCATTAATTTTGTAAACTAGCCATATAGAATACTTGGTAGTGATTGTTAAATAAATTTTTATTTATTTTTAGTTGTCTATTTTAATTTTGTTTAAGACTGATTATTTAAAATTTTATAAAGAAGACAATATTATGAACAAATTTTTTAAGACTGAAGTTTGACCATTTGACGTATATACAACGTATATATGATACTTCGTTTTGATATAAAATAAAAGCACTATCATTAAAATACAATTAAAGAGTATACACAAATAAAAAAAAATGATTTAATGAATATAATAATAAACTTTAATAATAAAAATAAGAGCAGTTAAAAAATAATAAATGGAAAGATCTTAGTTAGTTGTAATATTATCTTGTTACTCATTTATATTAATGTATCTAAATCATTAAACTGCCAAGATGATATTCATAATTCTGACTCAGAAAGCAAGAATTTTAAATATTTTTATATGTTGCTCTTTATCTTTTTGAAATAAAAAAATTATTTTCTAAATAACCAAATGATTTTTTTATACTTATTTCAGAAGTTCCCATCTAAAAAACACATTTGTTAATTGCTAATCTACTTGTAGTTGTTTACAGGCACCGTTTAAATTTACGAGAGGACTTTATCATTTATTGTACTTTCAGTTGCTCAAATCAAGAAACACTTGAGCATTAAATAGAAGTTTCGTAAACAATCTGAGAGAATTTTTATTTTTCTAGATTAAAAACTAATTTGAGAATCTTTAGTTCTTGCCTAACATTCTTCTTAGTGGAATAAATTGACTGTCCATATAAAAAAACAGGCATATGATTTCATTGCTCAGGCGTTCATAAGAAGTTCAGATGTTAGACCTGTGAGTGCCAGAATCAATCCTGGGATCCCCGATCCTCAAGTTGGCTGTTCTACCAACTGCGTCAAACCAGCAGGGTAAAAAAGGCATATGGCTTTATTGCTCAGGAGTTCATAAGAAGTTGGAGCGCCAGACCTGCAAACACCAGAATCAATCCTGGACTCTCCCAATCCCAAATATGATACTCTATCAACTGCGCCAAACCATGCAGGGCAAATGTCCATATAATAACACTTTTAACTAGTCATATATTTAGATGTCTATCATATATTTTAATAATAAGAGAGAAAGGTGTACACACATATCTATCTATCTATATTGTTATGTATAAGATTTTAATTAGAATCAAATCCGTTTTGAAATACTAAATCCATATTTTGGAAGTATAATGAAAATAAATGTAAAAAAACATTTGAAAACTCTTATTTTCCATGCATTATAATTTATCAAATATATTTTGAGTCTCCTTTCAAACTTCTTTTTTTATTTAAATGGACTTCTTGTTTCAAAAAAAAAAAAAATACTGCATCAGAAATAATGATTTTCCAGTAAACTTTAGTTAAATATCAAAAATTATTTTGCTTTTTTGTTACTGTTTAATATAAATATATTTGAAAAATTAATTTAAAAGAGATTTAAAATGACACAAAAAAAAATTAAATAAAACTCAGGAATTTTTAGCAGTTGCTAAACATCTGAAATTAAGTTGAATTACTCATTGCTATATAAATAATTGGAAATACATAATTATATATTAATTATAAGCACTAGGAATGCTAAATAGAATGATCAATAATTCCAAAGAAAAACTTTCCACCGAAAATACTCCCATACTGTTTACAAGATTGCCTGCACTCAAATCGGCTGCAAAGCAGTTTACTTTGGAGAATCACACGTCAAGCTTCACAACTTCAATATCTCTATAAAAAGGCTAGAGCAATCTAAAACACAAATCCATATTTCTGGAGAACCAAAATAAACTCTATCAGCCAGTGTCGTGTGCATCGAGAGAAATGATTCTAAGTGGAGACATGGCACATCGCTAATAATCCAAACTCTATAAATAAAAAGGAATCTGGCTTCCCCCTAAAAATGGGCCATTTAATTTATTTGTATACATTTACATAAATTTACCTTATACCTACTCCCCTCATGTCTACCAGTCATTGCTAAGAATATGATATCAAGACCAAGATATCAAAAGTGGCTAAGCATAAAATCATAATAAACTTTTACGCTGAAGCTTTTCTTATTTAGTGGTGTTTCTAGTGCTTATAATTTAATCACAATTTGTCTAAGAAAAGTTAGCCAATGTGTATATATATATAATCATATATGTAAATTAACATATAAATAATCAATTTTCAGAATTCACTTATAAATATATTTTTATAAAAAAGAATCAAACAAATTACTGACTGAAAATGAATATAATCTTCCTTGGAGATAGCCAGATCATCTGGTACAAAATCATATTCCACTGCAGGGTAAACTTGTACAATGTTGCCTCTTTTCCCTCTGACATTAACATTGTAAATCACTCCATTAGATAATTCTAGTGGCCGCTTCTTTATTGAAAAAACATGGGATCTAAAACAAAACAATTCATTAAAAAAAAAAGCCTCTATAAATAAATAAATGAAATAATTAGTATAAAGAACGCAATAAACCTTCATGTTACCTTTTTTACATTGCATACATAGTCAATGCTATGTAAATGAAATAATTAGATAAAAATAGAATAATTTGAAACACTTTACACTTTAGGTAATCTTATTTCTTTAAACATGTAATTAGATTGAGCAAATTAAGCAATAGAGCATATGACCAAGTAACAATACTTAATGACTGAAGAGACAGTTTGATATTGCTATCCAATCCCTTAACACAATTTATCTTAGCTACACTATAATTAGAGATATAAATTTCAATAATTTCTTTTTATTATTAAGCATTAATAATATAATGAGTTCTTTATAAAAATTTAAAACATACATAAAACTTTTGACTATAATCTATTTATAAATTTTAAAAATTAAATTTATTGAATTATTTGATTTATCTTAATTGGGTTTGCTTACCTATCTTGGAAAACTCTTCCATACTGCGCCGTATTGACAGCAATTTGGAGAACTAAATCAATATCTGGAAAAATTTTTAAGTCAGGAGTAGTCTTAAATACATAACCTCGCTTCCATGCTGTTGCGTTTTGAAAATTAAATTTAGGTCCAAGAGGAAGTAATGATCCATCTCCATTAGGAGATTTGTTGAACGAAGAGTTAATTTCATGACTCCAACCATTATATTCACCAGTTGATATGTTGTATCTAAATAATAATAATATTATTAAAAAAATTAAATTAAACTTTACATATAATTTTTAAAAGAAATTTTTTTCAGATGTTTTAAATTCGATATATATGGTTATTATTAGATGTATAAAGTTTTTGTCCATTTCTGGAAATTATATGAATGGAACTCCTCTAGAAAATATATCATTTGTTTGGTTTCTTGGAGTTCTGTCATTACTATGATAATAAAGTCATTTTTCTCTTGGCTAGTTGACCTCTTCTTCAACTTTTCTGAGTATTTTACATTTTTCTAATGAATTAAATTATTTCAAAATATAATCAAAATATGGTAATTTCAATATAATCATGAGATTTCAAGAACAGTTCAGATCTAATTTCACTGAATGTTCATTTGATTGCTTTTTCAGTTGTCCATGGCTTATCGTAAGTCTCGGCCAATCTATTTCTTGAAACAAATACATCCAAATAAGTTACTAGTATACATTATAAGCCAGATTCCAAAGAATCATTTTTTAAATTAACCTATAAATATACCTTCCTTTTTTATCATATCAATGATCAACTATTTTGTCATACAAACAGAGATGCTTTTTTATTTGACCTGTGGTTTGTTATATTGTAAATAAATCAAGCACTGATATCCGAAAAGATTGAAACTTCATATTAATGATATCAATCAAACCAAATTACTATTTCAGATATTAATTTAGATTGAATATATGCTGATTAAAATCATTAGAATTTCATGTAAGCTGGTTTAATTGATACAAAAACAAATATCGGTGCTAATATAAAGTTTCTGCCTTTTTGGGTATCAATGCTTGATTTATTTATAACAAACTGAAAATCACTTAGAAGAGGATCTCCTTTTACCTGACAAAATAATTGGTATTGATAAAACAAAAAGATAGGTGTATTTTTAGGATTATTTAAAAATGATTCTGAAAATCTGGCTTGCAATGTATTCTGGTCATATATTTAAATACATTTATTCTGTGAAATATATTTATATTCCTAATGTTATGTATTTGATCAGTCAATAAAATCATTTATGTGCTGATTAAAATCATTAGACTTGACCAATATTTAAGTTGAATTTAAAAACAAAATAGAGGAGGCTATCATTATCATCACCTTCATAATTATAAGTGATTCACAAATGACTATAACCATTATAATTACCAGAAATAAAAAGCAAATTCACAACTTTCTTTATTTTGCTGTAATAAATGCAATTTATCCACTTTACTTTAAACACTTTTTAGCAAAAATATTTTATTGTATATATATATATGGATACACAATCGTACATTTCAACTGTCCTCCAGTCTTCTTCAGAGCTATTCTGAAGAAGGCTGCAGAACAGTCGAAACATAAAATTGTGTATACAAAAAGTTTTTACTAAAAAGTGTTCAAAGTAAAGTGGTTAAATTATAAAATTAAAAAAATTGAAAAAAGAAATTAAACACACACACACAAAAAAAGAGATTAAGAGTCAGAATTGTGATATTTTAAGTGACTAACTATAGTATTATTTTTTATTAGTAGTATATTAAGATAAAGATAACAACTTTCATTCACTCATTTTTTTTATATATTACCTAAAGTTTACATAAAAGATATGTGAATATGGGATCTTAAAGAAATTTAAAAAAAAAATAATTTAAATACATTTATCACAATAATCAACTATATAATGATGAAGGGAAAATTAAAGATTATTCAACTTTTGGCTTTGAAGAATGATTTATTTAATTTAATTTTCGTATCATTTTTGATCAATCCTTAAACAGGGTTAAATATCATACAAGAAAACAATTAATAAGTTTATATAAATTATAAATAATATTTTAAAACTTACAAAATGACAATCATATTATCTGTAAGTTAATTAAATGCAGGCTGCAATCAATTAAAAGAGAAATGGCTTTTAATCATGCACACTTCTTTAAATAAGATTTGTTCTGATTAGACAGAATATGAGATTCTGATAAACAATTTCCAATTAACTGCCTTCATTCAGACAGGAGAGACTATTAGAGCCAATTACTTCAACATTCATGAAAGTTTGTCTGCACCAATACATAGTAAACATTTATTCAGTCTTGGTTATAGAATAGAAATATAAAGGTCAATTATATAATGCTAATGTTAGCTAAATAAATTATATAAAAACTAGATTTAATTTTGATTGATTTACAAGAAGTATGATACATTGAGTCATGAATAAATAACTAGATGCCTTATATGACAAAATAGAGTCTACTAATTTTCTAATACTTGATTCTGTTTTAATTTATTTAAAAAGTGACATTATTTAAATTAAAAATAAGACCTCCAAATAATGATTTCTGACCAATATTATAGTATAATAATAAAATGAAATGCAGGTTCTTGGTTTAAATCCTGACTGAAAACATGACAAAAAAATATTTTAAGTTGCTCTATCTTGTCCCTGAGAACTAGACCAACTATGGTTTTATAAGAGAATGGTTACTTGTCACATTTTTATTTAATTTTGGAAATACTTTATATTTTGTGTTTTGCATTTCAGAATTATATTGGAAGAATATAGTAAATTATACTAAACAAGAATGACATCAATATAAGCACTGCAAGTTCAATTGGTAAATTTCAAATGGTTCTTGTCTCTGATTGGCAGTTGAATAACTGACATTTCCTACTAAATAAATAATTATATCTTCATTTATTTGTTGCAATAATTTAACAAAATAAGCAGTGTTATAAATTTTTTTTAAAAAATATAAATACTTTATATGGAGAGTTTTTCAACTGTTTAGAAATAATATCAAGAATAAACTTTTATCAAAAAATATGGTGAGTCTATAAAGTAAGGCATATAGAGTAATAAGATTTATGATACTGCTTCAACAGAAAATCTTTTGCAATTCTACATAATACCTAGTCTGATCTATGAATAAAACCAATCTCACATGATTACTATTTATTATGCTTGCTCATAACTGTTATTAAAACAGGCAAAACTCTCCATATAGTAGTGCCACTCAGTGCAAGCCAAAGTAATCAATGGATGCCAGAAGACTTGTGCATAAAATCCCTATCTAGTGCCTACTTATCCAATATCCCCAGACTAGTTTCTGGCTTGTGGCCTTCATCAGTGAGGAGCCTTGGTTTGCACTGAGTGGCACTACTGTATGGAGAGTTTTGTCTGTTTTCAATCTCTGAAAAATTGTATTGCTAACTTATAAGTATAATAATGAATATTTATAATTTCATTTGAAATGGCTACTATATATTTATATTTATTAGAGTTTATAAAAGGTATGAATAAAATATATGGATAGCTTTTAAGCTGTAAATCTAGTTTTAAAAAATGTTTCTCTTCACCACTTTTTTTCCTGTAACTTGTTTTTCTAATCTGCTTTCTACAATTAGACCATTATCAGCTTATCTTTGCTTTACTTTAAAAGAAGTTTATTTACAAAATTTATAATTAAAAATATATGTTTACAAATATATAAAATTCTGCAGACAAATTTAAAAATACAAAATATCATTTAATATAAATTATACAATACAGGGTAATATGATAAAAAATATATATTAGTAGTTCTTTTGGTGAAATTATTTACCAGAAGAAATCAAAATGATAAATAGTAACTAATTTTAGATATAATTTTTAATAGTTTTCCTAACATTTCATCAGTATATATTGCAGTATTAAAATAACACAAGCACCTGCGTTATCTGCAGATCAGTTATGTTTCCAATAAATTTATATAACTTACAGATATTGACTTTGAAGCTATTGTGGTTATGCTATTTAAGAATTGTTGAATCATCAGCCTGCATTAACTGATTGTATTATAAAAGGATCCATGGCCAGAATATTTCCTGAGGTCAAAGTTATTTTTAATAGATGTGGGAGTTAGTTTAAAAATTATTATAAGATCCATTGTTGATAAATTTTTGATAATTAGGAAATCAAAAAGAATTCTGTGCATTATTGGATAATTAATATGCAAAGTCTAGTGCACTTATTTGCATAACAGATTAATCTGGAAGACAGACAGGCACTCAAAATAAAAAGAAACATTAGATGTAATTGTCATGAAATTTACAAATTTGACGACACATTTAATGAAGAAGGCAAATAATAGCATATAGACTAACTTTATAATGTTTTTGAAAGAATCAATATTCTATTATTTCCAGATGGATTTATAAAATTTTCCAGGCTATTTCGTTATAAGAAACCCACGTTGTCTCATGATATAAGATACATACAGTCAACTGAATATGAAAATCAAACTGTGAATATCTATAATTCTTTCTGAATGTTAGTGCGCAATAAAAAATGAATAGGATTTGGGATCTATCAAGTTTAGGTCATTCAAATGATAAGGAGTTCCTAATGTTCCCATGACATTATGTTTGTGGATATTCACTAGAAATATTTGCTATGTATTTGTATTGTGTTATAAAAATATCAACAAGTAATAGAAAGTTTAAATACTTTAAAGGTACATATCTAAAGATAAGAAAAGAGATCAACAGTTCCAGTTTTATCCATCCCCCCTTCTCTGCACGGTAAACTGATGGACTGCAGAGTGAATAGTAGTTCCGGTTTTGAAACGCAGACCTGAAGCAAGACAAGGCTACCCAGACTCCTGTGCATGGATGAGAAAAGCGGTACTTAAGGCCCATTCAGAACAAGAGAATCGTCACGAGATAGCAACGTAACCAGAAGATGGCATGCTGGGTGAAACCAGACCTCGTGATCCAGTGAACTCCGCCACTGAACGTGCCAAAGCAGACATAGGGATTTATACAGGCCATCCATACCTTATTATTATTTATCATAAGCCGTGAGGCTGGTTTTTATGTAAGTATCATTTAAACATATTATTGTAGTTCATTGTAGATTACTTAATAGACACAGGTCTATAATAAACCTGTGTGTTTCAGCTATTACATAGTAGAGATGTCTGCCCATCCCTTGTATATGTATTAAATGGATTATGTCCTGTACATGAGGGGTCAGATTGACTTTAGGTCAACATGGGTGTGACAAGAATCTCGGCCTCAGGGTGGTCTTTGAGCATTCCATCATCAGATTTTCAATTGAATGGATGGTTGAAGAGTTGGAGGGTGGAGTACATTGAAGCCTGTCCATTAAAGTATGAGGATTGGCTATCTTAATATATATCTGAGCACTTATAGCATATATGTGTGGAGATGGTAATCTGGACCAACTGATGATTGCTGGCTTAGCATGAAATACGTATATTGGTGATTATTTATCTTTTCAACATATGTGTTCAAGTGTATCAGTGTTATGAGGTAGTGTGGAGACTGGTGGGTCATGTGAAAATCTGTGCTCATATACCCTATATATTAATGTATATATTGTAAATAAACATTTGTTATTGTTAATTCTTTGTAATTGAAATTATTTAGTTTTATGTGCCTATTAGAAGTAGGCGGAGGACATTGCAATATTTATCTGTTGATGTTTTATTAACTGTCTGATTTTTGAAAGAACATTATGGGAATACAAATTAAAATTGCCCTTTTTAACGGTATTCAAAATATATATCTTGGCCAAAATATATTGGCAGGTATAATAGGATTGATTTATTATAACCAAGTGATATGCCACCTGTTTTATCAAGACATTTTTAACAGTGCAGTACAGTATATAATATTTAGTCATAAAAAAAAATAAAAGATAAAATAAAACTAATAACTAGAGACATAAAACTATATCAGTTAATATGTAGATAAAATGGTCTCACTTAATAAGCAATATCTTATATATTTATAGTTAAATAGTTATCTAATAAAAGATATTTAAAAAAATATATAACTGCTATTCATATGTAATTAAAACTTAATAAAGTGTGCATTCATAATGTAAAAATTTTATAAAGGTTAAAAGAAAAAAAGCTAGATGAATGAATATTTTAATTTTAGTGTTGAAAACTTATTGGGTTATTAAATTGAATGAGTTAGTTAAACTATTTCATCTGATCACCTTCATAATTTGTACTTCAGTTGGATCTTAAAATAATCAATAGAATTTAGTTATTTAAAGTTGAAGTGGATTATTGAAAGAAGCTGGCCTTAAATAAGATTAGTTTTACACTCTTAGATGTGTGTGCATGCATGGATGTATATGTTGACTTTTTAGATCTTTATTTTATTTATTAAAATATTCAATTTATTTATTAACTGTTCAAAATAAAATAGATAATAAAACTTGGCAAATAAAATATTTATTATTCTAAAACTTCTGATAGAAACCAAAAAATCCAAATATGGAAATCAATAAATTATTACACGTATTTTCTGTTTATTATTTTTATTAAAAAAAAAACTTTATTCCTGTTAAGTAGTTGATTTTTTTTTTTATTATTTATTAATCTTGAAATTGAAACACAGAATGCTAACACATGATATTGTTTTTTTTTTTTTGATATTGGAGAAAAGAGCGCGGAACTGGAGAGATTGTTTGGAGTTTGATCACAGAGGTTGTCCTAATAAGAAAAAAAAAACAGTGTAACTTTTATTATTTGCCTTTTTGTTTTTAAAACAAGTATAAACTATATTTGTTCTTTAAAGTCTTCACATCAATGAATTGCTGAAGGAGAAATTAAGGTATCAGGTTTTTGTGCTTTCTTAACTAGACGATCTAAAGTTCATAATAATGTGCCAAGATAATACTTTTAACTTAACATATAACTTTAAAAATTTTCAACAAGTGAAAATAGTAATATTAACCGAGATCATGTGGAAAGTGATAAACGGTCATTTTATGCTGATAAATCGCTATTTTAGTGGCAGTAAATTTAAGACCAAGTTAAAAATAATAATAATACAAATGTTAAGACTGTTCAAAACTAAAATAATTTAAGTAAATGTTTGATCTTAATTATTAACTTTAAAAAACTAAAAAATGTCTAAATGAAAAAAAAAAAACATAAATTGAATACTGCATTTGAAAGTTAAAATTTGTTATCAAAATTGGCATATCATTTATTTATGGCAGCAGTGTTTCTTTATCATTTGCTTCTCTAGAAAGAGTGGAAAACTGTTAATAAAATATTTTTTCAATGAAACTGTGGATAACTACTAAAATTTTACAGTCAAGAATAATTGTACAAAATTGTCATATTCAAACTAGCTAGTTAATATTAAATTGTGTCATATAATGGATCCATACCTGTTCATGTTTAAAGTAGTATATCGTATTCGTGTGCTTGTCTACTATCATAGTGAAGTTGTAGCTGCTTTGTTGTTTTTATACAAAATAAATAAATAAGTAAATATATTGGTTTGAAAAAATACTAATGCGTCGATATTATTCCCATAGCTAACGACGTGGGACCTCGCATCGTAAATTATCTGCCTACTGTTGAGGAAACTTTAATAATGAACTGAATTTATCATCACCATCATTATTATTGTAATTTTTTTTTTAAAAAAAAAAGGGGTAATATAATAGCTATATATTTTATGCTTTATTTTACATGTCAATGTATCTTACTTTACCATCTGAAATTGTCTCAAGTAGTTTACAATAAAGTGTGTAGAGATTTTTATTACACACACGTAATTTTAAATATATTAGCAAGGGTTTAAATTTAAAATTGCCTATTCTTTATAACTTGGAACAAATAATCATTACAGGTGTGTTTATCAGAATTTTTAATAATTTTCTTAATAGCATTCGTAGCAAAAATAGATTTTGAATTTGTCTGAGAACAAATTTATTTCATTAACCATTTAATTAATATCTATTGCATCAAGTTGTCCACTTAATTTCATAAATATTTATTATGCTCATTGTTCGTGTGTGTATTCCTTATCTTATGCAAATATTACGATGCTATTTCAATGTGTTTATAGTCGTTTTGACTGATACTTTCCTGTGGGTTTTGCATATTATTTAATGTGTAGATTTTAATGATGGTACAAGCTATTAATCTTTATCATTAGGGATAAATTTGTATCTTGCCATTGTGAGAAATAGTTATGCTTTATAGTTCTAGATTTATCAAATAGTATACTATTTATGATGTATATGGGATGGAAATGATCTCCCATTATATGTATTTTCCATGAGGTGACAGTGTTCCAAAATATTTTATATAGCTTACTTAGTTAGATTCCATGGAGAGAATCATTTGTCGTTGGTGTGTTTTCCCTTTTCTTAGGTTGTAAGACTGCGTCTTTGCCTTCACTTATGCTTGATAGATAAGCATGGGTGCCACAATTATTATAGTCAGGTGTCTTGCTCTAAGGAGCTTATTTAGTGATGTTGTCCCTCATGTGCTATTTAAAAGACTAGATTGTCCACCACAGAAGGTGTAGACTATTGTATTTATAAATGTTATGGCAATGATAGCTAGTTATTGGGGTAATAATTTTCAGTGCTTTGGTTGGTCATAATAATATCCGTATTGTGCTTTGCCAGTAGTATACAAGTAAATCCACAAGATTTAATAACTTAATTCTTTAATTTAAAGCATAGCATGATGGGAATACGCAGACACAATGCTATTTATAGATGTCATATGGAGAAATTCACCGAGGAGTTTGTAAGTTCCGTAAATTTTAAATTTAATATTATTATGTGGACATTAAATATGTTAACTATCAACGTATGTGTGACTTCTGATGAATACTTTTTATTTATCCTTGGTTTTAAAATTAACATAGTGTGAGGCAGTTGTAATGTGATGATGACAGTTATCATCATCATATTGGCCAGCTAATTTAGAAGCAGCAATAAATTATCCATAATTTTTTTATATGATTGATATCATAGAGGCGTTAAGATGTAAAATATATGGAAAATGTTAAGTAGCTTATGGTGCAAGCTAGCCAACTATTATAATTATTATTTTCAAATTCATTAATGTTTGTTTAATGCTTTAGTTGAAGTAGAATAAATTGTGATTTCAAATAAATATTTAGCCAGAAATCATAATAATTTATAATCATAAGTTTATTGTGCAATAAAATGAACTTAGATTATTAACTCCTCAGAGTTAAAATGGACAGGATCTAGTAGCTATGATGTGTAAGCTGTGATTATATTAGTGTGCTGTAAATAATTTTGTTTATGTCTAAATGTAATAAATGTATTTTTAAAATTTATTAAAATTTAGTTTTGATTATTTTTCTGTGTGAAATGTTTCTCTTTGGTTCCACAAACCCACAAAATGAAACAAATGTATATTTTCAAATCGGATAAATATAGTTCTCACGATCCAAAAATTACTAATAATTAATAATAATAATAAAAAATGATATTACTTTGTTTTAATTAAAATTTTAAATTGACAACTGTTCATTTAAGTATTGCAATGGATATATCCATCTATAATTCAGACTGCACATTATTAACCTATTATCAGAATTTAAATATTGTAAATGAAGTATTTTATCTCTGTTGTTTAGGATAATAGAGAGAAATGAAATGTACCCTTTTTCCTTCTATTATTTGAATGTCATTCTAGGTAAAAGGCTATAAATATTCTAAATTTATTTACATGATTTTTTATATTAGATATTGGTTGAATAAAGTAAGTATTTTCTTTGGTAATCTACATGATTATTATTATGCTATTAATCAGATATATTAGCTTATTAGGAAGGGTATGTTCCTAAAGCCTGCTAGAATGTCAGTCATTTGCCTTGCGACACTATACCATTATTTTATTTGGTAAGATATCAGAAAGAGCATGAGATCTTTATTTGGTATTATAAGAAAAGATTATTTCTTTATTCTACAAGATGTAAAGGAAGTCAAATCATATCAGTGGAGAATATTAAACTATACAATAGAGTTTCTTAATCATAAGAGTCTATTAAAAAAATACATTTTGAAAGTGCAAATATTTATAGCTCAGAGAGTTTGATTGGGATGAAGGTGGAGATTTACTGTATTCTAAATTATTTACTAGGGAATGATTGAGGTTTTATCTCTTCCCAAAATTATATGTTTTATTTGGAATAATTTATTCTATCAGAGTTAAGTTCTTCCTTGGTCTTGATTGTATATCTATGTAGCTAATTCTTTATATGTAACCAACCACTGATCTTAGTTTACTTTATAATCCTTATTGTTATCTGTAAGAGTCTCAACCCAACCCAAATATTGTGTAAAGATATGTGCCCAACAATCAGAACTTGTTAGAGTTTTGTTTGAAATATTTTTCGATAGGTTAGAGAGAATGTCTCAATTTAAGAGAATAACATTATTAGTTTCTTTTCATTTTCTTTAGAGGTTACAAAAGGAACACCCAGCTATAAGGCCATCGTTGTACTTAACTACATGACATTATAAAATCAAGAGGTTACAAAGTGTACTTAGCTTGAACCACATTTATAAGAGGTTACAAATGAACGCCCAACTATAGGAGCTATCGATGTATCGACTTCTATACTAGTAGATTTTGGAAAAAATAATAAAGAATCATTATTCTAACAAAATTTTTAATAATTTCATCATTTATATTCAGGACAATACTGCAGGTAATGAATACCATATTACACATGAAGGATGACAGAAATACTACACCATTATAAGGATGGCATAAAGATGCTTGAGATTATATCTGTGATCCATAACAGTTTCTTCATATAAATTGGAAAATTAATATATCTTTATACAAAATCTTTAGTCATCTTAAAAATAAAGGAAATTTGTATAAAGTTTTATACAACTGCTAATCAATTTTTGATATAACTGATCTATTTAAATGATAAATTGAGGTGTCATTGGCATAATGAAAAGCTGACTTACAACCTACCTAAATAATTGCCAAATCAGCATGTCTTCGTATAAGTAAAAGTTGCATAGATTTCCTCTATTAAAAGATCAGCCAAGAATGGAAAGGGTATTATGCTTTCTTTTATTCATTAAAAATATGGTTTATTTAAGTTGGGTGTATTACAATAGCATAAAGCTAGTAAATTATAACAGGAAGCTAAGTATAGTAATAAGATTTGGCTAGTTGTTTTATATTGTATAGCAATAATAAAGGTGGCAGAAAAGATCATTGTGATGATTAATTTTTTTATATACAATTAAATCTGGATTATGATTACTTTTGGATATCTTAGAGGTCTTTACTTACCTCATGTTTGCATGTCCTTTTCAAATATTGGATCTTTCTTTATGATTAACTGGTTACTTTTCCATTTGGATCATATAATCTTTATGTAAAAAGTACTACATCACATGATCACCATCTTTATACTAGCACATAATTGTTTATAAACAAGGCAAAACTCTCCATGGGGATATTGGATGAGTAGGCATTAGATAGGGATTTTATGCACCAGCCTTCTGGCATCCACTAATTACTCTGGTTGGCACAGGGTAGCACTACTGTACGGAGAGTTTTGCCTTGTTTATAAAAAGTACTACCTATCATTAAAAAATGTAAATAAATTTCAGCAACCCTAAACTTGTGACTCATATTTTACATACTGGATTCCTGAAATACACTCCTATTTTATTTTGAATAAAGCAACAAGAATTTTATATAATATTGATTTCTACACGGTTCAAAAATTTTAGTTTAACAACTTTTATAAAGTCAATTTAATGTTTTCCAGATTGATTTTCAGCAAAGAAAAAAATTCCAAAAATTATTAAATTGTGTTAAGATCATGCGATAATTCATTTCGAAAAAGAATGGATCTTTATCTAATAAATTGTTCGCACTTGTTCCTATTTAATTACAATAAAAAAAATTTTTTTTTGCTACTTTTGATAAAGTAAAAAACCAGTTTGCTGAACCTCTTGAATATGCAAAGATAAATATAATCTACTAAATTTTATTTATTATTATGGCCACCGATATTATTTTTTGTCAGAAATAGTTATAAAAAAAAGCAATTCTATATAATATCAATATATATTTCACAGATTAGAACTGTTTTGATCAAAATTAAAAGAATGTTTCGTTACAAACCTGACTCTTAGAACACATCGGTCATGGTAGACATTATTATTAGGGAACATTTGGCTGAATATAGGAACAGTCCAATTAAAAGAATTAGAATATCCACCAATAGTGTTACCTAGGTGATTGTCTTGATTGAACTGAGTTTCAAGACACTCAGGGGGAGGTAAACCATGTGATGAGATTTCAGTCCAAACTGCATATGTTCCATTGTTCTTATCAACAATTAAAGACTATAAAATAAAAATAAAAAAGAAAATATAGAATTTAAACATAACAATTATTAATCTGCAATATCTTCATAAATTAATTGGTTGAATAAATGTTTTAAAACAAAGAAGAGGTTAAAAATGTTTATTAATTTCAAAGCACATAATTTTTATAATATGAACCTTCATCTATAGTAATAAAAGGATGAACCATTAAATCAGTGATTTAGCTAGAGGGGACTAGTTTCAGGAATAAGAGGTACAAGTCTTATTGCAGTTTAAGAAGAAAAGGTATTATTTTTGCTTATTTATAAAAGTAAATTATATCAAATAAAATATCCAGACTGAATGACAATTTTCAATATATATAAAATGATTAATTATTTTACTGTACTTTCAAATTTCTTGACCAGACTTATGTTTTCTGGATTTTTCTGAATCAATATGTTTTTAGATTGATTATATACAGTTTTGACTTTAAATGTTTATTTTTCAGTAATAATAGAAATGGGAGAATACATGTGAAAAAATTTCATACAGTGAATATAACTGAAAAGATAATTTTTGCCTAGATCATAATAAACTAAATAGGTTATTCACTAAAGATTACAAGGTTTCTGGAACATAAATTCAACTTCAACAGAAAATATACATTAAATAAAATTACTACTTCATACGCCAACTCAAGAGTCTAATTAACATGTAAATCACAAGTTAATGAGACTAGATTAGTGTAAGGCAAATAGAATCAACATCATGTTGATTGGTGACTCCTTCAATTTGGACTATACTAATTGGTTAGTTTTCTTAGTGTAATCTCATTCTCAAACAAATTCTTTTTTGAATGCTAAAGTTTAATATTTGGAACTTTAATTGTCCTAAAATGACTTCCAATTAAATAATTTTTCAATATCACATTATTAATGGTTCATAAATTATAATCAATAATTCATGAACAATTAACACAATTATTGACAAATGATTGGGTATTCAATTACACAAACTGAATGCCAACAAATAAAAAATATAGATTATAAGTTGAAATAAAAATCATTAAATAAAAATGAAAATTATATTTATTTACATTATAGTACATCACACATTGTATACAATTTAATGAACTGACAATAAATGCTGATACTTCCCATGATTAAAGACTAAACAATGTCTTAACTATTCTCAGACCTGAATAAATACTAAAAAAAAGTCTATACTCACAATCCGAATCTGCACAGTTCTCCTGAGAGCCTTATCATGCATACACAAATAAAAATAAGATGAGTGTGGTCTGTTTAAATTCCCTATCTGGCTGTTTACACCTACAGAGGCTGTCTCTGGGATGACGTCCCTCATAGCAGAAAAGACTTTACAACTTTTCCAACAGTTTTTTCACTAGGTCCTTTCTTCTGACACCCCACAACACAATGGCAACAGCACCATCACATGCAAAATAAGAAAAAGCTTGCTGTTCTTTTCAGCACACACTATTTATATTTTTTTCACAGTTTAATATCCAGTATTAATTATTATACAAGATAATAGCTATTTCCATTAGCCCCATCCCCACCCCCCCCAGCAATGCATCTTTTTTCAAACTATCATCAAGCGTTTAATTGCGTATGTGCACATTCCTTTCCTCTGCAATTAGTCTTTCATTTATTCTTTTGTTTGATTAGTTTTAAATAGTTCAATGTTCTAATCTAAACAATATTAGCCTTTTCTAAACTTAAATCCATTAAACTTTTCCGGCATTATTATTTACATTTCCTTTACCCATCAGCAATCTTTTTTCATTGTTCTTAACTTCTAATATCGTTCTATATTTAAGTTTCTATTCTTTTTTATTTTTTCTGGAGTCACAAATCCTAGCTTTATAATTTACGCAAATTATGTTTACTAAAGCCATATTTTTTTTCAAAATATAACAATTCATAAGCTATACAATTATTATAATCACACTGGAAATCTTTTAAAAGACAGTGACAATAACATTTAAAAATTAACCAGATGTATTCGGTCTAAATAGGCCGTGTTTTTTTCTAATTGGTTGCTTTAACAATTTTTTTTTATGATTTAATGTAAATTAAACAAAATATTTTAATATTATATAAATAAATGCGAGAATTGTACATCAGCCTGAAAAGATGTAGTTTCAACTTCAATTATTTGCTAATTAAAACTAAACATAAATATGATAGTATATCAGCTATTTTTTCCCCTCAATAAATATCACATGAATTTATGCACTGTAATCACGTTTTCTTCACAATTTAAATACCATACCACTGTAGGAAAAAGCACATGTATTGATTTTTTTCGAGCAATTTGTATTAATGGTGAAATTACTTCCTTCGGTGAGAAATGTAATATTTTTCTTTAATTGGTTGTGAATTTGACACATGACTTTACGAACAAACATACATTAGCCAATCAGACAACAGGAAAAATATGGATTTTATTTAAAATATTTAACAATAATAATAAAAAAAACAATCATTATCAAATTGTGACAAAAATTGAATGGCTTTATTGTTCAAGAGTTTATAACAAGTTGGAGTGTTGGAAGTGACACTATTTGCTCATAATCCACGATGCTGAACTCCAGTGTCTGTCATTCTACCACTGCTCCAAATCATGCAAGGCATTATCCTTGTAACTTCCTTCATCACAAAAATTAATTTAAGGATATTTTTTAAACTCAAAAAAATTATCTCAAATATAGTATAGTATTTCTAATAATATTATAGGTTTGGATCAATGTTTCATTAGCTCATAGGAGTGGAGTAGCAGAGACTCTGGGAGTAATGGTCCCAGAATCATTTCTTATCTGAATAAAGTAAAAACTAAAATTCATATTTGGTCAAATGAATCTGCCATTTGAGCATTTGAGAATCATATGACTTGCCAAGAACTAATCATAAGATTGTTTATTTAATGTCTCATTCACTAATCATCAAAGATAGCAAATCAGATCAAAAATTAAATTTTTCATTCAAATAAATGTTGCAATTTGAAAAATTAAATTTTGAAGTAAAACTTTTGTTTTTTCATTTTGCTAATGAACTAACTTAGTTTTCCATATTCCAGGAATATTATTGACTTAAACTTCTATTGTTGTAAATGTATCTATGCAACAGAAAAGATTAGACCATTGTAACTATTTTACTTTTTTGAGCATATAATGTGAATAACAATATTCCCTACTTTAAGCAACTCTCCAACAATATTATAATTGGAGATATGTCTACATGGTATCTGTTTCTGTATTTGTTTGAAATACTGCATTCAGCTTATCCATTTATGAATATTTGAAATACAGGCATTCTTCATACACCTGGAACCTAATTATAAATATAGGAGATTTGAACTCAGACTTTCAAGCATCCTTCAACTATCCACACTATCTCATACCACTGACATATCGGTGGTATGAGATAGTGTGGATAGTTGAAGGATGCTTGAAAGTCTGAGTTCAAATCCCCTATATTTATATCCATTTATAGTAAATAGATGATATTCTTGTCTTATTAGCAATTTAAAAAAAGATTGATATTAAAAGGTATACCATAGCTGACTACCCATGAATTGTAACCTCTATGTACTGCAAATATTTTAGATAAATGTTCTTGTAAAAATAATACCTTCTAACCAAAGGAAGATCGGCATATTCTCTCCAAATAGAACCAAAAACTTAGAACATATCTCCTTCATTAATATCTACATATACGTTTTTGGTCCTTATCTTTTTTTTTTTTTTTCGTTTTGTTTTCAAGCTTAGAACAAATAGATTCTGGCAATTATGAATAAATTACAATTAAAAAAATAAGAACCTAAGTTTTATAGGCGATTAGCTCAAGAACCTGTATAAGATAGATATAGCTTGAACTAGATAAGTTATTTTCTCTAATTTGAATAGCATATTATGTTATTATGCTTTTTTTCCTTATAATAGTTTCCAAGTTCTCTGACATAATATCAAATATTTAAAACATGATCATTGTAATTATATCTAAACTATTTCAATGCTTTGATATCTTACAAATCCTTTGTATCAATGATATAATGCAGAAATATTGAAAACCCACAATGACTTATACATAAACTACTGTCAGTAAATATAAAATGTAGAATGAGCCCATATAAGCATACCATTTACTGACATACTTACATGCAGAACATGACTTATATATAATAATATAATTTAAAGACAACTATAAGCTATAAGGTTGTTAAATATAAGGCTCAGCCTTTCCCTCTGATTAGTTATAGTGATTTCAGAGTAGCTTATAGTTGTCTTGAAGTTACATAGGTATATAAAAATCAGGCTCTGCACTTAAGTATATCATTTAATGGCATGCTTATATACAATCAAAGCTAGTGTAGTTGGGCTCATTCTACATTTATTGACAGTTTATATATAACTCACAGGGGATTTTCAGTACTTCATTATTTCATCTGGTTATATTTAAATTTTTTTATTATAAAACCATATTTAATTAGTTGTCGAAATGTTTTCATTAGGCTAATATTGCTTTGTTAAGCCTTGATTCCTTGAAAAGTTTGTAAAGATTAAAAAAGATTGAAATAATAAGTGATGAAAGATTTGAAGTTTCTTTTAAACTGGTGAATTATGGCTTTATCCTTAAGGCATGCATAGTCAGAGTTAATGCAGATATTGGAAAAACCTGCATAACTAGCTTTATCATTATTTTTAATAATTTTAAAACTTATTTTATCTCTTTTAACAAGAATTATTGATTCTTTCTATATAAAAACTATGATGGCGCCATCAATGAAATATAATAATTTAAGAATTATATTATTATCATTCCATACAAAAAAAAAATAATGAAAATATTAAATAATTTCTCTTTTTATGAATAAGGATTTCTAAGAATCCCCTGATTGTAATTCCAAGCTGATATTCAATTACAATCTTTTATTTAGATAGCTACAACTGCAAATCACTTTTAAATAAAAAAAAGATTGCACAAACTGAAAGAAAAACCTTCTAACATTAAATAGGACATTATGGAACTTTGTGGAGTTAGAAGAAAAAAGACAACTAATTTTAAAAATGGGCATGGATACAAATATTGAAAGCACAAATAGAATGGGGTTTACTATAAACAGAAAGTGAAAGAATAACATTGTGAAATTAGATGATGTATTAGACAAAAATTGAATTAGTGGAAGATACCAAATGCTAATAATTCAGGTTTATGCCCCAAGTTATGGGTATATAAGATACTTTATATTGGTGCAAATAACATTTTTAAATTGTCATGCTAAACATTAATGCAAAAATTGGTAAATGAATGAAGTGCTGTGGGTAAATTGGTTATGAGAAAGGACACAAATTTATGGAGGTTGCGAAAAAGAAAAACTATATATTATGAATTCTTTGAGAAAAACTTTAAATGGAAATAGACATGGAGAAGATATAGCAGAATTGAATTATATTTGGATTAACAGAAAATGTGAATTTCAAAATGATAAATATTCTTGATAGATTCAACACAATAACTGATCATCATAGTAGAGAAACAAAATCTAATAAGAGAAACTGTATTAATAGTCAATATTCTTAAACTTAAGAAACCCTTTAATGAATTGGAATTACAACTTGCAAATCATTTTAAAATATTAACAGATTTAGTAGATAGTTCAGATTTGACTTAAATCAATAAGAACACAACTGATACTCTATTAAGAACTGCAAAAAAGATAGCTGGAACAAAACAACATAATAGTAAATTTTCTAATGAGATAAGACATATAGAGAAATGGAGGAATATTATTTTTTTTTAAAATAAATGATTAAAAAAAAATTAATATCTAAATTTTTGTAAAAGGGCATGAAACAGACTTAATAATGATATAAAAAATACAATTGTGAATTAGCAAAAAAGCTATAGATGAGAATAAAAGCCTCAAAAGTGGAAACAATATCTTAGTACTGAAAAGAATATTAATTCAGCATTAAATACAAAGATGAGCTTATTACTCAAAATAGAAATGACATTATGAAACCTAAAGCATGTGCAGTTGAAAATGCGAAGGTAGGAACCTCTACAGGTCTTAACCACAAGCTTATGCAGGGTTTTCTTCCAATGCGTAAGCTCGTGGTGTAGAGGTCCCTACCTTCGCATTTTCAACCGCACATGCTTTAGGTTTATGGCCTTAGTAAATATTACTTACGTAATCAATGTGCGTTAAATAAATTTATAAAGAATTATATAGTAATAATAATAATAAAAAAAAAAAACCAAAGACTTTTCTACAATTATCAAATCATCTGAATTACCAAGTATTTTAAATGAAGAGACATGCAGTTACATCTATGAGCAAGAAAAAAGCTCCAAGTAATGATAGAATTATTATTGATAAAGAAACGGAAAAATTGTTGGTAAAATCTATAGCAAATGTCTAAATGATAAAGATGTACTAGATGATTGGAAGAATGCAATAGTAATATTGATATTTAAGAAAGCATAAGAAAATTTTAAATAAAATTTTAATATAACTTTGTGGTAACAAACTAAATTTATTTAATATCAGTAACAAAATAGAAAAAGAATAATGAATGGAAACAATTAGAAATGTCATTAGAAATCTCTACAATTTATTAATAAGCTTCTGCATGTGTGAAAGTTTCTATATACACTCAGTAGATAAATATAATCTATTGCAGTGCATCAGTTTCTGTATATGCTCAATAGATAAATATAATCAATTACCATGCGTCTTAATTGAAGAAAATCTTTCATGATCCATTTGTGTATAACTTCAATATATATATATTAGGAGCAACAATCAATTATATTATCATTATGAAGACAATCAGCTGCTACTGTAATACGTGAATCATGCTCACATTTATTGTGTTCGCAGCATTTGATTTCTCCTCATCGCACACATAAATATGAGAGTACAAGTATCAACGATGGTACAGGTTGCTGGATGGCACTGTTGCTAGTCAAAAACATTGAAATATAACATTACCTGGCTGCAACATATTATTAAATATTGTGTTTTTATCTTAATTTTTTTAAAATTAAATATCGTGTTTTTATCTGAATTTGTTTTTATTAAATAAATAGTAAAGAACGTCGTCTTTGTTCTTACCTTTTTTTTGACATATTATTAAAGAACTGATTCAACATAATATTAAATACCATGTTTTTAATCTTAATTTTTTTATTATTATTACCCTTTTTTTTTGACATATTTTTTAAAAAGTATATAGTAAACAATTTAATATAGTTTACTTTTTTTGTTTTAATCGCTGTACATTTAAAAAGTAAGTTTGTAAACTTAACATTAACGAACACCGTCCATGGCAGTATGTGCCATTTTGTTGTTCTCTCAAAGATCTTGTGGATAACATCTTTATCAAATAAATTGTGCTTACAAACAAAGTTTGTCTAATTTTACACCCTTCAAAACAAACTTAAAAAAAAAATATATGACTCTTTAATAAAATTTTCTACTTATTACTATGTAATTCAAATGCAAAATAAAAATTGATTTAATAATATTAAAAAAGTTCTGTTGAATTCAAATATACACACCCTCAAATTATACGATGTATAAGGCTCAATAGCAATCATTCGGAGAGTGAGAACAGGGCACTTGAATCAAGTGTGAATTGCGAGAAATTAGCAGAACACATTACAGATCATTACAGCCTGCCTCAGAAATGGTACATTTAACTGTTTTTGAGAAGAAACAGTGCCATTCAGTGACCTGTACCGTCATTGATACTTGTACCCAAGTCTATTTAAGAATAATTGTTCCTCATTTTGCATAAATGATATGATTGGTATATGCAGATTTTCTAGAGTAGCTTAATAATAATAGTGAGATAATTTATTCGTTTACTGTCTGCATGTATTTAAAGCAATATAATAATCTTTATTTACCTTTATATATATATTGTACACACACAGACAAATTATTAAAAAACAAATTTAGTTTCATTTTCAAATCTAAGATTGCATATTGGTATTGAAAAATGCTGACTATGAGTTGAAAAAATAATTTACATCTCTGACAATCATCAAGAGTATTTGTCACTCTGTTAGGATAAAAAACCTATTAGCAGTAAGAACAAGCCATTGTTAAAGTAGTTTTTTTCCACAGGAGTCTGACATAATGCTTTCTGTTAAAGATAGGATAGAAACGTTAAAAAAAGTGTACTGCCTTCCAATGATCTGTTATTAAAAAGATAATGTCCAACATGATGATGAAATCCTATCACAGGATATGAAATATAACTGGAGGAAGAAAATTCATGAAAATTTCAATAAGCTGTATAAGCAACCTCACTTTGAAAACATATACTGGATATTTCTACAAAAAAAAAAGTTTGAAAAAAATTGTTTACATTTTGCTTAATGATACAGGTCATTGATAGTTATAATGGTTGCAGAGATATTAAACATTGGTCAAATAAGGTAAAGAATTAATGTGCCATTGAGAAGTTTGGTTGGGGAAATGATATTTATATTCGTATTTATTGTTTGGACTATTTCCATCATCTAATATGAGTATTGAATATTTTTAGAAAAATTTAACTTTATTTAAATATTCCCAATACATCCAACTGTTAGTAATAGCATATCAAACAGGTTAATATATGGACAACGTTTCGAGAGGTATTATTTCCCCCTCTTCTTCAGGTGTTGCTGATCTGAGATGATAATAGATAGACAGTTGAAATATTGAACTGGATTCCAAGAGATTTTAAGAGATCTAGAAAAAGATTACCTGTGAAATAGGTGAATGAAATAAGGAAATGTGCTGTGACAATACTAGCATAGGAATCGAACCTGGGCCCTTAAACTCTTGAGTATTGAAATTTTAAGGTAACTCTCTAACCAAATGTTCAGTTGGTAGAGCATTACCTTAAAATTCAATACTCAAGAATCTAAGGGTCCAGGTTCGATTCCCATGCTAGTATTATCACTGGTCAGGCCAGCAACATCTGAAAAAGAGGAAAGATTAAAATCTCTTGAAATGTTGTCCATATACTAACTTGTTTGATGCGCTATTACTAACAGTTGAATGTATTTGGAATATTTAAATAAAGTTAATTTTTTCTAAAGACAGATGGAAATAGTCCAATATAAAAATACAAGTAAAACACCACCATCATCAGAAACCTTCAGGAAAACACTAGTTGTACACCTGTATCTAATATTGTTTTGAATAATCAAGTTTAATGCCAAAATTTTGCTTCACTCTATATAGTCTTAAATAATTTTATTTAAATATCATTTTAAATTTGAAAGCAATACAATTGATAACTACATAGGTTCAGCTTAATGATTTTGTTTACAACTCCATAGACCACAATGTCTGCTAATTATTAGTTTCTATATATGATATACAACAATTTAGTTTTAAAGTGTAGATTTTATTTTTATTTAATTCGAATAATCAAAAACAGAGATTTTCAAGCACTATTATTATTATGTTAGTATAAAAAATAAAATAATAAACAATGGGAATAATTTAGATTCTACTTAATTGTATTTTATAATTTATAATAACTTAAGTTGATGAGCTGAATCATTGCTAGTGTTTTGTTAACTTGATACTCCTTCAATATATTACTTTACGACATAAAGTCTCATAATTGACTGTCAAGCAGATAGCTTACCGCTTTAATTAGATAATGATCTTGATAACATTCTAATACCATCTAGATGTACTGACTGATGAAATTTGAAAGATCTTTCATTACCTTTGTCATAAAAGACACTCATAAATGATGATAATGATCACAATACTGACAATAGTGTTAACTGCAATGTTTCTATCAAATAAATCTTTTGTTAAACCACTAAACATCACATGATCACTATCTCATACTAGCACAATAATTGATTGCTCTTGTTGGCACAAGATGGCACTACTATATGGAGAGTTTTGCTGTATTTTGAATTGTTTAAATCTTTTGTTGTCAATAAAATTTTATTAAATAACAGAAAATATAATAATGGCCTAATATCATACAATAACTGATTTATTTTATCAATTTTTGATATTATTTAACTTCTTTAGTTGTAAGATTGGTCTTAATTGCGGATTAGCTTACCACAAGAAGAGATTTTCTAGACATTGTTTGGACTTACAATGTTTGCCGTAAAAGCTTATTCAGCTTGAAATTTGATTTTATTCAAATATTACCGTTATGTTTTGTAATCAATAGTTATTTTAGCAAAGTCCAGCTAAGACACTCTAAACGACATACAGAATGTACACGACATGCTAAGTATTTATAATTAACTTCTTGATTGTGAAATAACAGCAACACTTAATTTATTTTGGAATATTGAATCGGTGTAGAAATAAATTTACCTCCACAATGCTGACAAGAAGGTACAGTGTATTTAGATCATCGTTTGGATAATGTTACGATTGAAAGTTAAGTAGCAATTGCTTTCATGTTGACTATTTATTGAATGCTTTTATTTAATTCTTATTTCAGGTAGACTATTATTAGTAAGAAAATGAACCCTAGTAAGATAGTGAATGGTTTTTTTTTTATGAGAATTGCTTTCTGTAATTAGATAGTTAATTCAATTTTTTAATGAGATTAGATGAAGTTTTATTAATTTGTATATGCATTTTAAAACTGCCGTTTAATTTTTTGCGATATATAAAATGCAATGATATATCTAAGGATGAAGATTAGAACTATTCAAATTATGTACTTATCTAATACTTTGATTAAAGTGAATGTTAGACATTAAAAATTCAAGATGTAAGACACATTAACTTTTTAAATTGTAATGTCGATTCATATTTTTGGGAACAGTAAGAATAGTAAGAAATCCAATAAATGGATGTATCAAGTTAAATGTGATGTTAAATGTGAATTTTTACTCAAAGCACAATTCAGATCATGTTATGAAATAGTTTATCCTTTAGAAAAATATATAATGATTGAAAAGATTGAAGATAAACTATCAATGTTATGGATAGACTCCATAATCACAATAATAAAACAGTCATTGAAGAATCGTTATGGAGAAATGCTATTCATATGAATGCTTAAGAGTGGATCTTGATTTGGTAGAACCTGATAAAACTAATTTTATAAACAAAGTTTGCAATAACGTTCTGATTTATTTGTAGATTATTTATGAACTCCTTAAGATTTAGGCCATAGTAAATACTGAAATAATAGAATAAATTATTTTAAATAGCTTGCCATACTAAAAAAGAGGCAATTAATTGAAAATTACCACCAGTGATGTTCAAGAGGTTATTGCTTGATCAAAATTACTTCCACTTCTCATTAGGAATAAAACTTACAAAAATTATGCACGGCTGAATAAAACAATGAGTAAATAATAAATAATTTTCCAAAACCAAAAATAATAAAAGTCCTGTTCTATGTATATAAAAGACAGATTAAACAATGCATTCTGGGTGCATGACAAATGATTTATCAAAAAAAATCCATGGTAAAAAACGCAGAACATTTCGCAAGAAATTACTTTTCAAAAAACTTTCAGATAACTATAATTCATAATCCCAGTTAAGTTTTACCAATGTGGCAAAAAACTTATAGGGAGAAATATACAGATCATACAGACTTCACATAATTTTTGGGTACTGATTGATTAGACATGCACGCCGCTTGATGGCATCATTTATGTGCTAAAACACGTAAAAATGCAGTTTCCGTGGCCAACCGTATTTTCGCAGCCATGTTTACATGTAATACAACAGTTGTGTTGTATTACACATTGCAGGCCGCGTTGTAATAAGTTGTAAATTTGTTGATGTTAATAAAAAAAAAACCTTTAAAAACTACAAATTCCATGTTTGATTTTTTTAAAAAAAACCCCATAGAAAATCAAAAAAAAATGGCCTGGGAACGTTCATATTGTATTGTTTTTGCGTAGCAATAATGCCATCAAGCGGCATGCATGTCTAATCAACCAGTACCAATTTCTGTAAGCCTGAAAGTTAATTACCTACAATTGAAATATATAATACACATATTGAGTGCTAACAGACAAATATGTATTCAGCTAATAAAAATGTATATATATATATATCTTAATTTTGCTTGACTTAGCATTTATATATCAGTCTTTTGGTTAAGTTATTTATTCAATTATTAATTTTGTATTGATAGTTAAAGAGGTAAATTATACACTACTAATGAACATATTAATGACAACATAACACACTGCCAATCATGCAACATAATACTAGAATCATTTTCTTATACATGAGATCATATGTAAAGAAAACATATTACTCTAGTTTTACAACTTTCATTATGATATGACTTTGTTCACTAATATATTATATCTGATTTTATCATTACAAATCTATCATCCATGAATTTAACAATCATAAGAAGTATTAATACATCTATAACATCACAAATAATCTTCTTTTAAGTTGGCTTCTAATTATTAATTGTTTATTTAGCTATTAAACAACTATCAATTTCTCATGACATGTAATTGATTTTAAAAATATTTAAAATAATGATTTACTTAGTGAATAGGCTTATTATATATAATAAGCAATAAATTCATATACGTATGTATATGTGAGGTGTTAATATATATATACACACTGTAGGTATATATAAATGAAATATTATCTGAGTTCATCTGTGTATAATTTATTGTATAAAATTATATTTATACACACTTATATAGATTTACATATATTGGATTCAATGATTAGATAGATTTATGCATTTGATAACTAATTCAGCCATGCGAATATTTATTTTTTGACAGGGTTACAAAAACTGCAATTTGAAGAAATTATTTGAGGGGGAGGGGAAATCATACAAATTATTTTGACAATATTTGTCGCTTTTTTATTTTTACAATAAACAAATTTATTAAAGAAATCATGCTATATACTAAAATATAAAGATATTAATTATGAAATATTTACCTCACAATCTTCTTTTGTTATAGGAATCATAAAATTTTTAGGAGGTGGGTCTAGAACAATGTCCTTAGGTAAAACACATATCCATCGAGATTTCACATTTTGGCTTTCTGTTTCATAATAGGAACATCGGGAAATATTGTTTGTCAATATGACAATATCCTAAAAAGAGTTTATGATTAAAAATAAACATTATTAATTTTTCATTTATAATATTGTGTCAATGAAATCAAAATACAAAATACATTAAAATTTTTTATCTAATCTTTTACTTTTAAAGTGCAACTATTAATGAGCCAAAGGTACATAAAAAAGCAAAAGAAGGCCAAGTAACAAAAGATTTATCATAAAAATTTGTTCATATCGCCACCTAGTGATTAGTGGTTTAAATATTGTGTATTTAGTTGTCTAGAGTGATAGTGAAAAGTTTCAGTCTACTGTAAAAGTATTTACTCAATAATTATATGGTTAACAAAATTTAACAAGGAATCTTAGTCTCATGATGTTAGTTTGTACATTAGTTTACCATTTCCATGATCTGCAGATAAATTCAGATGAAACTTGGAAGACTTTTTTAGGTTAAGTCAGAATTTCCCAAGAAAGATCAGAATTTGTTTTAAACAACTAAATTGTTTTTCAATAATGGCCAGTAAATGAGTATCTACTTATTTTTAATTAGGGGTATAATCAGATGTGTCATGCATTTACTGAATTAGAATATGATGTGGATTTCATCAATGATAAGAATAATATTGCATACCTACAAGTGATGAGATCAAAGCTTATCTTTGTCCTAAAAATTAAAATGGGATATAAAAATATAATATTTTTATTTTAAAAGTTCAAATTACATTAAAATTCAAGATGGGATGAGGATAGGATTCAACAGTGTATTTTTAACTATAAAATATGGCAATTATAACTTTTGCTTTGGACAGCAGTGGAGGCTTTGATAGCAAAGATATGAGATATACATATTGGAGAAATTCAGTTTTCCAAATCATATCAGATGCATTCTTCAACAACCGATATAATTAATTCTTCCCTCAATATCAGTTTTCTATTTCAGTTTCATCTGTACAGCTTCCGAAGAAGGTGTTTATTTTCTAGTAACTTTTAATAATATGATTGACAAATGTCTTCACTATTATCCAATTTTTAAAGATCTTATTCTTCGTGCTTACGTCTCAACCCAAAGTTGAGAGACATAATTCTAAAAAGCAAAGAATCCCAAATTAATCTTAAAGTAAGCGAACTCAGAAAATTAACAAAATATGGAGCTAACTTTATTTCTGCTCCAAATATGTTGTTTAAAAATCTTGTTACTTAAGGTTGATTTTTGTTCTTATCAAAATTATATGACTTTGGTAAAAAGAATTATTGATGATTAAGTTAAATTTTCCATTTGACCAAACTTATGGAATTCTTTTGGGTATATTATGCGTAACAATTCATATCACCATGAATATGAGCAGACCTTTTGTGGAGGTACAGTTTTATGGGACTTACAAATTTCAACTCTTTGAGAAAAATATCTTTCCAATGTTATATAAACACACAATAACATATTAGACAGATATTTAAAATCATTTATTAGAATATATGTTGTAAAATCAATTTTTTAATAAATGATTGATTTAACGGATTTTTAGTACAGTTTTACCTCGGTGATTTCCAGAAAACCTATACCAAAGTCTGTTAATTTCCTTTCTGTCAGAGTTTCCCTTTGGAATTGATTCTTGTCATTTAATGCTTACTTTGACTTTAATTTAACTGACTAAGCATCAGAAAAAATAACTTCCTTAATGGATTGACTTCCAAAAAATGAGAATTAAAAAAAAGAAAATATATTATACTGCACCAATAACTAACATATATAGATTATGCTAGCTGGAATGCAATATACTTCAGGAATGCTGTATAATTCAGTACAGACAATAAAGTCAACATGCACCCAGAAAGTAACACCTAAATTCAAATCTGTTTTCATATGCATAAGTGCTTTATTTATTCTTATTTCTGTCTAAAATAAAAAAACTAATTTATATTTATGAAATTAATTGTATTTTTTTCCATATGTCATAGCATCAGCCAGGAGGCGAATCTGCAACAACCATCTGCAACCAACTGCTTGCTTGCAAGATTGTATTTGAATGAAGTAAAAGATCAATTATTACAATTCATATTAAGGCTAAATGGTGAAATTAAAATATTGAAAATTTTAAGCTGAAACTTGAAAAAACTATTAAATGGAATAAAAAAATTATAATATTAGAATTTACTTCAAATATATATGTATAATTTTATTATTAAAAAATTTAAATATAAAATTAAACAAAAAACGTTACAGTACCCCCTTCCTCTCTCCAATTTTAAAAACAAAATTTCATTCTTCCTTCATTACATATCTCAATATTTAAAACTTTACCATTATTAAATATACCTTTTCTTACTATCTATATTTATCATAAAACCTATTTCTATACCTTTATATACAAATAAAAATTATTCCTCATAATTGTAAATTATTAAATCAAAATATTCAATATTATCTTGAATTATTAAAACAGGCAAAACTCTCTATATGTATTGCCACTCAGTGCAAACCAGAATAATTAATGGATACTAGAAGTCTTGTGCATAAAATCCCCACCTAGTGCCTACTAACCCAATATCTCCAGATTAGTTTTTGGCTTGTGGCCTTCGTCAGTGAGGAGCCTTGGATCTGAGAGCACTGCATCTCGATCTTAGTGGCAATACGTATAGAGAGTTTTGTCTGTTTTAATAACAGTTATAAGCAAGCATAAGAAATGGTGATCATGTGATGTTTATTATCTTGAATTATTTCTAAGGTTAAAATGCAGTTTATTAACATTAATCAAATTTTTACTTAAATTAGTGGCTGAATAAAGTAACAAACTTAAGTTTCATAAATTCATGATTATATTATTCATTTTCTATTTTACTCAATTTTTGGTGTTTAATTTTTAATTCTCTTAAAAAATATATATATTCAAATTTGAAAAGGCACAAATAAAGTTAGAATAGTTGATATTCTTCAATCTATTAGAGATGTATTTAATTTTTTTTTAAAGAAATTAATTAATTACATTTTGGGAATCGATTAACTTATCTTACTGTTCCAATACTAAATATTATTATTTCAGGTGCTAGTCTTATAGCCAAAGATGCCACTCGATGGCGCCATTTTCATGCTAAAACACATAAAAATGTCGTTTCCGCGGCCGACACATTCGAACCCGTGTTTTCTATAATACAATTTTTTTGCTGTGCTACAGATTGCAGGTCGATATGTCGCATTGCAGTACAGCATGTATGTCGCATCACAGCAAATAAATTTGGCGAATTCGCACAGTTTATACCATTGTTACGGTTTGGTGAGAGGGTGTGTGTATTTGAATTGGATGGAAATGTTGTTTTGATTGAATTTGTTTTTGAAGTAAAAAATAGCAGTAACACAAAAATATCCAGTAAGAAAAGTACAATTCTACACTCTTTTTTTAAATTTCATAAAAAGCATATATTATAAACATGGTTAATAAGTAAAGAAGACATTTTATATATTTATTGTTTTTAAAAAACTTTTACTTTCTTTCTTTTGTCCAACTACTGTTATACTTTGTTGAATATATTTTATGTTTATTATTATCATTTACTTTATATATGTTAATAAAAAAAAATATTTACAAAAAGTACGATTTAGATATTTTTTATTTTAGCATTACAAACAACAGAACACTAACCCTAAAACTAATCCCTAATCCTAAACCTAACCCTAACAACTTTTACTTTTTGTTGTCATTCTATTTGAAGTAAAAAATAGCGGTAATATCTGTTTGTCTCTAAAAAATAAAAATGTAAAATGAAGACTAAAAAAGTAAAAAATAGCGGTAACACAATAATATCTGTTTGTCTGTAAAAATTAAAATTTAAAAGGAAGACTAAGAAATTTTATTTTTTATTCGATTATGAGTTTTTAAACAACAACAACAAAAAAAACCGTAACCCCAATAAAAAAATATCCGATAAAAAATTGATTTTTCTAATAAAGCAAAATAAAAAACACGAATCAAATTGTAATTTGTTGATTTTATTTTACATTTATTGTTATCATTTAATTTGTATATGTTAATAAAAAATAATATTTAAAAAAGATGATTTTGTTTTGTTTTTATTTTTGCATTACAAAAACAATATCAAAATGATTAAAATCAACGGCCTGGAAATGTTCATATTTTATAGTTTTAGCGTGAAAACGGCGCCATCGAACGGCGTCTTTGGCTATAATACTAGCACCTTATTTCATTATTCATGTAAATACTTAATTTTATTATGAATCTACTTTATTCTTTACTAAATGAATTAAATTCACAATTTTCATATCCTAAACATATTTAATGTAGTTTACTTTTAATATATATCTTTTCTTTTGCTTTGACTACATTTTGGGAAACTTTTTTATTAATTTTTTTTTCCTCACACATTTAGTATATATATATAAGTAAAAAAGTAAACCAACTTCCATGGGCCATATAAATATAAATACACAATCCACATGCCATTGTTATAAAACTGAAAATAAAACAATAAATTGCTTTAAACTTTGGATTTTAAATAAAGCTTGATTTCTTTGAAATATAGGGATAAGGGTGTATTTCAAATTCAAGCCAGATATAATGACAGATAACTTAAACATAAATAAACATAGATAAAAGATGGCACCTCATTTTGTAAACATTTGCAAATAATAAATAGAAAATCAAATAATCATAAATATTCTAATAAACACTATAGTAGAATATATGTAAATGAAAAATGGCAGATCAATTTCCATGAACTATATGAATACAAATGTATATGTTTAAATAAAAAGTTACAACTATTATTTTGGTCATTATATCTGGCTTAAGTATGAAATACTTGCCAAGAAATAAAGACTTATTTAATCTAAAAATTTAGAATAAAGCAATGCACTGTTTTATTCTTAATTTTGCTGACAAGGAAACACAAATGTATACACTCATATTTTCACATCTCATGGAAAATGGCCTGTTTTCTTTCATCTACATATACTTTAGTGCTGTATTTATTAGTATGCATATAAACTATTTAACAGTAAAAGAAATATTATATTTTAAATTCTTTAGTAGCACTTTTAATTACGTAGTCATCCTCGTCAGCTTTAATTGAATTTCAAATTTTAATTTTACGTAAATTTCCATAAGCTGTGTATGACCGTATTTGCAACTTTTCTATTAATAACATTATCTTTATATTTATCTATTAAAATTGTCTCTAAAGAAAAAAATTAAAGAGGTAATTTTAATAGATAAATATAAAGATATTATTAATAGGCAAGTTGCAAATATGCCATACACAGCTTATGGAAATTTACGTAACATTAAAATTTGAAATTCAGTTAAAGCTGACGAGGATTATTACATAATTGAAAGCGCTACTAAAGAATTTAAAATATATATTTCTTTTACCGTTAAATAGTTTATATATTATATATAATATTTTTTTATAATGGGTATTATACTTTTACATTTATTATATTATATTTCTTATAGTCATTTTTCAGTAAATTATACAATTATAATGTCTATTATTTCGATTTATTAAGACTGCAATATGTATTACTAATCAAATAACAAAAATAGAAATTTGTCAATAAATTTAGCATTGTATGAAAAATTCTTAATAGCTGGATTTTATTCTAAAGACATAATTTTAGATATACAGTGTTACAGATATAGAAATTTAATTTTCATTTACATTATTTATAGCAACAGCTATAACTGTGTCTTATGCGATTCAATTATCCTACTAATCTTTTTGAAAGTTTTTATGTTTAAAGAGTATAAATTCATTATTTGAGTAAATTAATGAGAAATTCTGCATTTTATTCATAAAATTTGGTGGAATTATATATATATAATAATCAACTACTACAAATTACAATTCATACCATAGTTAAATGTCTTAGAGCAATTTGTAATAAAGTTCAAACAATTTTAGAAATAATCTTCACAAACCAAGTCAGTTGTCAAGCGTTGGTGGCCTAGTTGTTAGCATAGCTGCCTTCCAAGCAGCTGTCCGGAAGTTCGCTTCCCGCTTTGACATATGAAAACCAAGTCAGTTTCCAATTCTTTGTTAAGTTTAAATGACTGTTGTTCTTCTTCTATAATCTTTGTCTATTTTCATCAATCTTTGTGATAAGCTAAATAACTGGGAAAACAAGTTTAGTCATAAGAATAGAGAATGCTAAAAGTCTATGGCCTGATTTTCAGCTGGAAAAATAAATTTAAGCTCCATTACATGAATGGGAACTATTGTGTCTTGCCTGACACTCTGGTATTTGAAGATCACTCAACTTCTCAAAAAACTAACCATAAGATTATTATTTATTTTTATTTATATAAGGCAAATAAGTATATTATGTTTATTCATAGTTATTGTCCATATTGTATATCCTAATATCCATTATTCAAAAACTTCTATTATTCAAACAAAACTTATTGCATTATCTTAAACCATTGATAATAAATAAATCAGTTTATTGAGCATTAAGATTACAATTTCCATATAATTATAAAATGACATTTAATAGTCCATCACAAGAGAAAAGCTTTTGCAATAGCAACTTGTAGAGGATCATGGGAAAAGGAATAACCCACCAGACTTGCCAATTGCCAGGTGATAAAAGGATCGAGCGTTTTTCCATTCTTGTTTTAGCCGGATATGTTAATGACCAACATTAGATAGATATCTGAGTTGATTATGGACTGATTGCTTGAAAACAATAAGTTTTCAAGTTTAATCTAATTCAAATTCAAACTCAGGTCGCAAACATTGCTAGCTGATTTGCTATAACTGCACCAAAAGGCTTTTCAATTTTCAAATAACTTAGTGTATAAATAGTTAGTATTTTTAAAATCATGAAAGTGATTATTATTTTATGATATAACAATGTAAATTTTTTTTATTACTGTTTTACTCTTTTATACACTTGTTATTACAATTTTTAATACATTTGAAAATGGAGTAGGAAGGTAAAAAATGGATTGCACGGTAGAGAAGTAGCTAGTCATAACCTGACGGACATCAAGTGTACAGTGACTACCTACTGCCCATCTAAAGCTAAAATGCTTCTACTATACTGATTATATTTATTGACAATGAATGATCACATAAAATTAGTTTTATAATGACCTAATCACTTTTCTGCCACTGCAAAGTCAACACATATTATTTTCAATATAGAAATTAATATATACATCATGCCTAGTCTAAATCTTTTAGACTATAAAGTTTACAAAAAATAATACATTAAAACCAACCTTCCATTCTGTTGGATGCCAATATGGGTAATAATCTTTTTCTTCAGGGCATTCATATCCATTACGTACTCCATCAGGGTTTTGTCGAGTACTTCGAGCGTTTCGATGGAACAATTTCTATTACAATTAAAATCAAAAAATATTTATCATTCAGAAATAATAAATAATCTCATAGAAAAATTAAATAAACAAAAACAAACACATTTTATAATGCACCACCAAATAATTATACGTAACTATCTCATGCCATGTGAGATAATCAGTAATTGGCCGTTAAAGTATAATGCTAACCTACTGGTCTGATCTGAAATATGTTCAAATTGCATATAAGGTGAAATAAGTTTCGTACAAAAAGACACCCTATTTTCATTGTATTTGTTTTGAAAATGAAAAACTTTGTAATTATGATAGTTTTTGAAGAGCAATAATAATTAATAATACTAAAAACCATTTCATTAAAATTTTACATTAATGCACAAAAATAAATATTAGCAATTATTTTGAAGCTTGGAGACATGCTATACAGTAAGAGTAGCTTAGAAGATTTGATGTTAGTTGAAGATAGCTTGAGAGGGGCACAAGATTTTTTTGAATTCTTAAAGCACTAAGAAAATGTTGTTTGAATGTCTGCAACAAAGGTATTTAAACAGAGCAATACTTTAATGATTTCATGAAAAGAATCATTGATCATAATAGCTGAAATTATTATATTTTATTTTGTAGCAGTGATATTAACTTACCCAAATTGGAATGACCTATTTTCTCTTCTAGATTTTGGCTTCAAAGTGCTGGCCTATAAATTTTTTTATTTTACCTTCTTTTTTTAGCACCATTGGCCTATTAGTATAAAATGCTTGTAACATCTTATTTATGAATTGGAGCACCCATATTTAGTTTTAATGTGTATTTGCATTGATTGGTCACAGGAGAGCAAGCACATTGAATAAACTTTACATCAAAGTTTTAGTCAATCATTAAGCAGAATTTTAACCAATCACTGTGAATTATTCCTTCATTTGCAGTATAGTCAGTGCTTATCCAATAATTTTTAGAATAAAATTAAAATAGCTGAAGAATAATGAGAATTTGAAAAGTTTGCATTTTATTAGCTAAAATGGTAGCATTCATTTACATTTTTCTACTATTTTTAGATGTTTAATAATTTGATATTCCTTTAACTTCTCAATAGCATTGTAAAAGTATTTTTTAGAAATAAACAATTAATGTTTCCTTTCAATAACACACTTCTAATAGCTTAAACAACACTTGTCACTTGTTCATATAAAATGCTACATACCATTTCTGCAATTCATCAAGAAATGTATTCATAATCAAGGCAAAACTCTCCATACAGTAGTGCCACCCTGTGCCAACCAGAGTAATTGTTTATAAACAATTATGTGCTAGTATAAGAGATGGTGATCAGGTGATGCTAAATGTATTCATATAATGAAATATACATTCAGAATCACAGTAGAATTATTATTAAAGACAAAGTGGTAGGAGATCATTCACTAATAGCATTACTCCATTTCATTCATATTAGTGCTATTCTTTTAATAGAGATCCTAAGATTTGTATAGCTTAGTTAGTCTACTGACAGCGTAGATCTATTTTCTCCCATTTTTTTTTGTTTCTTCGATAAGCAGTAAAACTGTGAATTTTTGTTGTTATCAATCTGCGGTAAAGGTTTACTTATATAACGGTCTATGGGTGTTTGCCCTCTATTGTTTAAAATTTAAACTAAATTGCTTGAGAATCGTACGTGTATGTTATTATATTACAAATAAATTAAAATTTAATCAAATGTAAAAGATAATAATAAAAAAAAAAACCTTTTGAATGTTGGATTAATTACACGTCATTAATTAAAAGAATTACTTTTAATTTGTTTGAAAGTTAAGAATTTAAACTGTCTACAACTTAAGAATTTAAAATAACTACATTTATAGCACATGTTGCAAAAAAAAAAAAAGAAGAAGACACCTTATGTGTTCAACGGCGCAAATTACATGCACACGTATACAGTTTTATAGTTGGAAAAAATGTCTGCTACATGCTTAGTACCTGATGGTGAAATTTTGAGTGTTGCTGCTATTCTGGCAGTATAGAGAGAGCATCAAGAAAGTGCTTCTTGACAGAAGTTGCAGACAAGACGGCTGATACACTGGAGGGCCTGATACAGCAGTTCATTTTACCAGGTAAACATTATTTCAGATGGCTGGGCTGCGTACAATAACATCAGCAGTCTCAACAATGGTGTGTATATGCATTCAGTTGTCGTCCATCAGGAGAACTTCGTGCATCCCGAAGACCAAGACATACACACCCAGAATATTAAAAACATGTGGATGAGAGCAAAGCATAAGCTGAAATTCCAATCTGGCACTAGCAGAGCTTTGTTTTCATCGTACCTGCATGAATTTGCCCTCCGGAGTAGATACAGCAGCTTTTTTCTCCAACTTCCTAGTGTGTATAGGACATAAGTATGTTTAAAAAGTTAAATGTTTTTATTATTATCTTTTACATTTGATTAAATTTTAATTTATTTGTAATATAATAAAATACTCTTAAGATTCTCAACAATTTAGTTTAAATTTTAAACAATAGAGGGCAAACACCCATAGACCGTTATAGTAAACCTTTACCCAATCTGCAACATAATAATATTTAGATGTTTTTGAATTATTAAAATGTTTGTTAAATGTTAAACTTCAACACGTTTAATAAGTACTACTATAGGAAGGCCACAGTAGTTTAGATAACATATGCTCAGATAATCATTTCTCTGATGTATTTTTTACAGCTTACCTTCCAATAAATACAATATATTTTATTAGTTTTCCTTAAAAATTAAACCAAAATGTTAGAGGTCACTTATTGAAAACTTATCACATAAACCATCTAATGATATGCTATAAGTAGGATCATGGATAAAAAAAAATAATGATTTATTAAAGTAGTACAAAAGATTAAAGCTTAGCATTAATATTTTTTTGTTACAGATGGAAGAGTTATATGCAGCAATTATTTATTCAATGACAAACTACTATACAGTTGCACCAGTTTGATATAATGAATAAGCATCACATGACCACCACCTCTTATGCTTGTGTATAACTGTTGTTAAAACAGGCAAAACTCTCAGATCCAAGGCTCCTCACTGACGAAGGCCATAAGCCAGAAACTAGTCTGGGGATATTGGATGAGTAGGCACTAAATGGGGATTTTATGCACAGGCCTTATGGCATCCATTGATTACTCTAGCTTGCTGTGTGTAGCAGTACATATAGTGAGTTTTGCCTGTTTTAATAATTGATATAATCACTAGTTAAAATAATTTCAGTTTGTACAAATCATTTAAAAAACATATGCAAAAAAATATTACCGAATCTAATACATTTAAAATGTAAACATTAAGAGTGTGAGATTGAAGAATAAAAATCATTATCAATCACCTGAACAAGGATGATTTTTACAATTTTAATTCAGTTTTTTCAGTCTATAGGCTTTCTTTTTCACAATACATCTGCAAACTTCTTTATTCCTTCTAACCACTTCATATATGGTCAATTTCTACTCTTTTTACATGCTCTTAAAATCCAGTTTTAGACTTCATCTGTCCAACTATTAACAACTCTTCGAATAATATGTCCAGTCCTGCTCCATTTTAGCCTCTTAATTTTTTCAATGGTGTACTGTTACCTGTTTAGTCTCTCACTAACATATTTTACTTTGATTCCTTCATGTTATTTCCAATATACATCTCCCCATACTTTGTTGAATGATCTAAAATCTCTATATTGATCTTCTGTTAAGTATCCAAGTCTTAGATTCATAACAAAGAATGGCAAAACCCATTTATTTAAATCCTTCCTTTTTAAATACATAGTATCAAGTTATTACTCCCATCACATTTTATGATTAATTACATTCATTGTTTCCATCTAAATTAATAATTTAACCAAAATATTTGTAATTGTTGACTTCTTCTAACTCGTGATATCAATTTTTATTTTCCTTTTCCTGAGAAAAGTCATTGAACATTATTTTAGGCTTTTTTTAATATTTAGCTTTAATCGTATTTAATATTTTTATCTATAACACTTGCTACATTTCTTGAAGTTTTGAAGCATTATTTGTAAAAACAGTTACATCATCTGCAAAATCTAGATGTCTTGAATATTCTCCATTTCCCTTTGCTCCCCATTTTAATCCACAAAATATTTCTTGTAAAACTGCTGTAAAAACTTTTGGAGATATGGAATCATTCTTTAGTAAATTCATTTCAATGACAATCTTCTTAGTGTCCTCACATAATATAATCGTTGCTGTTGTATTTTGAAAAATATTTTTCAGAATATGAAAATATCCTGAATTTATATCTTGTTAGTTCAAAACATTAATTACTTTAATTTTTCTCTTTCTATAATTTCTCATAATATTTATTTGGATATTATTCATTGTGTTAAAATCACTTTTATATCCAGCTCGTTTTTTGGTTGGTTTGCTGAGTTCAAATTTCATTATAGATAAGTTATAATTATTTTAGTCTTGTATAGAACTGATACAAGATTGAAAAATCTGTACTTTCTAATATTTTCTTTATTGTCTTTCTTAAATATTAATATTACTACAGCATTCTTCCAGCCATTTGGTTCATCTTTATCATTTAAATATACACTATTTTGCCAACAATTTTTTTATTTCTTCTTTTGCTTACATATCAATATTAATTCCATCATTTTCTGGAGCATTTCCTTTTCTTTGTAAATTTAATTGCATGTTTCCTTTTTTCATTTAAAGCGTTTTTCAATTTAGAAGATGTAGTAATTGTAATGGCACTTTTGTTTTCTTGTTTTTTATTACATCATGATGCTTATTTGAGTAATAATTCTGTATTTTCTTCTTACTGTTGAAACAACTTTCATTCCAATATCAAGATGCAGTTTTACACTTCTGTTCTATAGCTTTCTTTACCAATTTACAGTTATATTTTCTTATCTCATTATTAATTCTTTTTCATACCATTTTACAGAACTTCAGATATTCAATTTTCTTAATAGATCATTTTCATTCTGTAAGTAGTGTTTATTTGCTTCCAAGAAAAGATTAAATGTTTATTTCACAATTTAACTAATAACTCACAGAGCGTTGCTTTTGACCTGGGAGGTCATAAACATAGCACACAAACTTATTGGCTAAACTAGTGTTATTAGGAGAAAACACAACATTTATTCTTGGTGAATATGTAAATTTGTAATTTACATATTCCATTTCCATGACAATGCTATACAAAAATCTTTTTATTTATTGGATGGATGTTATTAATGATAAACCATGCCTCTTTGAATTTTCTTCTTTGATTGTTGCACTCTGCACAAACTGTTTTGATATTCCATGGATTGAATATATGGACAAATTCCATTTCATGCTCCAGAATCATTCATTTCACATCGGGATCATTCTTTGCGTCAAAATTATTAGTTAAATTGTGAAATAAAAAATTTAATCTTTTCTTGGAAGCGAATTAACGTTACCTATAGAATTGCATAGCTAAAGAAAAGAAGCAAAATTTGATAGTTACAGATCATTTTTAAATATTTTCTTCTTCATACATTGAAAATTTTCTGGAAAAATGCTCCTTTATGTAATAGCTATCTTTGTCACAATTCTTAGTAAAGTATCAATTATCTTCTTACTGATTTTGCTCAATCACCTTCAAAGTTGGTTAAGATTTTAAAATAATTAGCAAATTCTAATTTAAATTCATTAGAGTGTTTCTGAAAGGTAGAAATATCAATTGTTATCTTGTCCTTTTAGATTTGCATTAACTGATGAAACTTGGTTTTTTATTTTTATTTAGGTAATTGTTGATTTAATGCTTGGTCAAGAAATAACTATCAAATAATACAAATCAAAAATTAATTTGCTTATAAATAATTTATTTATAAATTAAATTTTATACTTGAATTGTAATTCTTAATAAAATAAGTTGATTTATTCTTTAAGTGTTTATTTTATTCCTTATAAAATGGCTAAATAATATGTAAGTAGACTTAAAGTTCATTTAAAGCAGAATAAAAGTTGTTTTTTTAATTTTTTTTCAAAAAACTGTCAAGTGAACTTTCAGTATTTATATATCATATTCATAACTAATTATTTTTACATTCTAAAGTCTAAATATATTTATATGAAGATCAACTCAATAATTAAGGCAGTTTGATCCACTTCGTTGTTATACTTTAGCACAGAATTCATAAAATATTGCCATTTGCGATCAAACATACATTTTGCCATTTAGTAAAATCATATGATCCTGCATCCATTGATTACTCTGGCTTGCACTGAGTGACGCTACTGTATGGAGAATTTTGGCTCTGTGAAAACCATTTAGTAATATAACATAAAATTTATTTACATACTTGATCTGCTGTGAAAAGTCCACTATTTCTCTGTCGATTCTTGCAGTTGACATAAGAATCGTAAGTTTCATGCAATCCATATTGCTTATCAGTATTACATTTCAAATTATTGCAGGCTTCATTATTTTCTGGTATTACACTGAAATAAAGAAAAATTAACAAAATATGATTTGTTACAAAGGACAATGTCATTCAAAAAAATTTAAAATTTTTAATAGAACGATAAATTTTTATGCAGGGATAAATAAATAATAATAATAGAAAAATCAATAGCCAAATAAAAATAAAACAAATGGTAAAAATTAAGAACAAATTGGTTACTTACTCTGTTGTGGTGCCATCTCTCAACATATCATGACACATGTACTGGATTATGATTTCGCAATTATTATTCGGAGAATGGCAAGAGTGTTGGTTTGTCCTGTTAAAAAATATAAAAGAGACATATATAATATCAATATTTTAGTAGGCATAACATTTCAAACACGCTTTCACGTTTTTTCAATATGTAATGACATATAAGAGAACATTCTTGCAAAAAAACATTAGTAGGTGAATGATCATGGTCATCATTGTGGTCCTGCAGTGTCCGAAATTTCTTGTTAATAATTCAATAATATAGCAATCTCTTTTTTTTTTCCTAGGCAGTAAAAAGAAAATTTTCCATATGAATGGTATTTTCCCTGTCCTTAGAACAAAGAAAAACTTGAACCTTTAACACACATACATACATACTATGACCACCACCCCCTATGCCCGTGTATATCTGTTGTTAAAACAGGCAAAAATCACTATACGTATTGCCACACAGCAAGCTAAAGTAATCAATGAATGCCAGAAGGCTTGTGCATAAAATCCCCATCTAGTGCCTACTCATCCAATATCCCCAGACTTGTTTCTGGCTTGTGGCCTAAGATCTAGGTGCAATGCTCTCAGATCCAAGGCTCCTCACTGACGAAGGCCACATGCCAGAAACTAGTCTGGGAATATTGGATGAGTAGGCACTAGATGAGGATTTTATGCACAAGCCTTCTGGCGTCCATTGATTACTCTAGCTTGCTGTGTGTGACAATACGTATAGTGAGTTTTGCCTGTTTTAACATACATACTAGTAGTATATTCTCTACATAAAATATTGTAGATATTTTATAAATATGTCTGTAAATCTCTCACAAACTTCTCTTGATTATTTCTAAAATCCCAGGACTATGATTTAGGGTTGCAGATTCTAAGCATTTTGTTTTTTATTTGTTTGTTTAAAAACTTCATAAATTTAAAAAATATTTCAAACAAAATTAAAATAAAAAAAAGTTCTAAATACTTTTTTTGGTTATAAAACCTTATATTAAAATATTAGTTATTCTACTTTTTTTTTTACAACTGTTTATTGTTGATTTGAGATAGTAACTAATTTTATTATTATAAGTATAATTCATTATTAAAATTTATTTTAATAATAATTCGCATTTAAAATTTCTGAAATTATGCTCACCCTAAAAGTAAGTTATAAATACATGTAAAGTATAACTTAATTAGATTTTTTTTATAATTTGTAAAATATAAGACAAATTATAATTTGTTTACAAACTATTTACTTACTGAATTTGTTTGAAAAGCAAATGTTTTTATGAACACAAAAGTTTTCCTAATATTGTCGCGACTATTTAAACTATTTTATTTGAAATCCATTTTCTTAAATTTAAAAAAATATATAAAAAATGATGGACAAGTAATAACCTGTAAATAATAATTTGTATTTGAGATGTTTAGAACTGTTGGAAATTAATCCAAAAAGTTTAAATAAAAATGTCAAGAATTTACAAACAAGAATCAAATGAAATTATTAGGAAGCAATGTAATATTCTATTCTTCACGATCAAGATCAATTACTTTGAAAGTGACCATTAGAACAATTTAATTTTAGTCATTATTAAAAAAAAATTGGTTAACAATATGGAAAGTTAAGCTAAGGAAGATCTGTTTTCGCCTACATATTCTGATAATAATCATGTTATTAATTAAAAACATGTATAATTTTTTTGTTGTTCATATAGTCTCAAATAATATAAACAACTGATTTATATATCCATTGTTAATATTAATCTGCTAATAATTAAATAGTATTTTGTTTACTTCATGATATTTGTTTTAGTCTCTATGCTTCGAAACCTTAATTCATTTGATCACTGTGGCTTTATATTACATGCTGAATTAATTATTGGGATAATATAAGATATACATAAGTGTCTGTGTTATTGGTTATTGGCCTTATGTCATCTATAAGTGTTATACTGCAATGGTGTCTTTTATATTATATTATTTTTGTATTATAAAAATAAATTATCAACGATGTATTTAAGTGCCCTCTATTAGCTCATTATTTAACTAAGATGTAGCTAAAATTTAAACTGTGACTTACAGCAATATAAAATTTATAGAAATAGCTTCAATAGAATTTCATTCATCAGCTATACCAAGTCCAGAATCACTAATTACAAATCAGAATAAACTTTAATCATATTCATATTATGCAGATTTCATTTGTTTTTATTTCAAACTGTGAAAAATGAAACATAGATAACCATTAAGTATAAAACTCTTCATAGTTAACAAGTATAACTATATTCCGAATAGGTAAAAATTGTAATCAACTTCATTTTTTTTTTTACAAACTTTAACATTAATACGAGCATATATACATATTAAATGGGGTTATTCAAGAAATTCACAAATATATTCCAATCAGATAAGAACCTAATTACTGACCTTTATATAAACTTCATAAACTGAATTAAATATGCATATAACATATGAATTATATAATTAACATTTTACAGACATAAATATTATAATATTATTAATTAACTTAATATTTAATTATATAATTGGTTATAAAATAAAACTGGTGATTATTATTTATCACAATAAACCATAGGCCAGTAACTCCACCATATTCAGTGGTTAAATCTAATTATTTCATTACAATATATGTAGCTTCAATATTGTTTACAAAGTATAAAATTTTTTAATAAATACAACTATTTAAAACACTTTTTAATAGACACCACAAGTTTTCAGTAACTTTTATATCTCATATTACTATTAAACTGTTATGTACAAAAATGCTATTTAATTAGCCAATCCGAAAAAAAGATAGAGGCCGCTGAAATTCTGAGTCATTTTAAATAGTTAATTATGTATATATTATTATCATTTTTGTCATTTACATATATGATATAATTAAAAATGTCAAAAGTGGATCTTTTAGATATAAGTATTAAATGTAAACATCAATATGCAATGCCTAACCAAAAGTATCCTTAATTACCTTGTCCGTGAATTCATAATTTTTTTTTCTTTTATGTTATTTTCAATTACTTAGATTAATACAAGTCTCAATTGTTATGATTTTATCATGTCATCAGTCATCTACACTAACTGCAATAATAGAATTATATGTTTGTGTAACTCCATTTTCATTCTTTAATTATGGCTGACTCAAATATTTTTCTATAAGCAAATAATATACAAGATTCATGACATTGAGAAAGACACAGAGACAAAACTCTCCATACAGTAGCGCCACTCAGTGCCAGCCATAGCTAAAGTATGGAGAGTTTTGCCTCTGTGAAAAACAGCTTGTGTAAGCGTAAAGAATGGTGATTAAGTAATGTTTGACATTGAGAGAGATATGATGTAGAGAAATTTAGCAGACTGGGAGTCCCTAGTTGCAATCTTGCATGCATCTTGTAAAAATGTATTAGAACAAGAGTTTCATTCAACAAATGACTATATTTAGACAGGCCTATACATAATTTCAGATATTTTAAAAATGGTCTTTTGTATAAAATCTATCAAACTTCCTGATAGATTGCTTATTAAAATCATAGAAATAATTGTAGTATTAATAGAAGTAAATCTTAATTTTCTTCTTAATATTGGTATATGAAAAATACAAACTTTTCTTTTCAAGATCAGAATGTAGGATAGCTCATTACAGAATGACTATAGTTTAAGATTAATATAAATATACTTAGTGAATTTTGAAAAATGAAGTTTAAATGAACTGGCAAATGATTATTATGGTAGATTTTTAGAAAGGCAAATAATCAAGTAATAAGATATTGCATAATGTTAAATTTGTAGTAAGATTAATTTACTGCCTTCAATTCTTTGAATTCTCAAATGTATTATTGAAAGTTAAATAATATTAAAATTGGTTTAAGAAGTGGTATCTGTACCTATTTCAAGAGAATTTTTACTTTGAGATTAGATTTTAAAAATTCAGAGAAAAAAAGCTTTTATTTTTTGCCAGATAGTATTATTTCATCAATATTCAGTCAAATATTACATTTTTCTTTTTGGAGACTTTAATGCATATATTAATGGAAACTATAATGTCTATGTGATATAACTGTAGTTACTGGATTTTTGCATAACACATAAATTCACTAACATGAAAACTATACTTAGGCAAAAATATTGTTATGCTATAAAGGAACTAGGTTGTTTTCATGATCAAACAATGACATCTGTGGAATATGTTTCAGAAACTTGTAAAAAAGTTGATATCACAAGCACTTACAGATACAGATCATTAAATGATACCATCAATATATATCAACATCAAGACAATAGTTGCATTGAAACATAAGTCCTAATTCAAACATATTTCTAACTCTTATTCATGCTAGATTTAAAAACTTGTCAAATTATTAAAGCATTGATTGCTTTATTAGTGACTTGACTAAAAGAAAACATGGCAGTCTCTACAAGGTAAAATAAGAAAAAGAATGTGGAATTTTGTAAGCAAAGTATAAATTTAAAGACAACAATGACTGGTGGATTCAAACTACAAAACAAATTCAGTTATTTAATGAAAAAATAAAATGAAAGTGACAAATAGACTTGGAAATACCATAATCCTATTAAATCAATGAATGACAATATTTTATGTGATAAAGAAGCCATTTTAATAGATAGAGAGAATATTTTACGCATTCATCTAATCTAAAAATTGGACAGAGATATCCAGAAGTTTAAAAAAATATTTTTGTAATTTTAAAAATAAAAAGCCTACACATTCTGATGAGATACCTGAAGAAGTATTAAAATAAAACAAACCTATGATGTTTTTTTTGTTTACATTTACCATAAACTTTCAGCAGTTATTGAACTACCTATTCAAATCTTGAGCAACCAAAAGATACTAGATAGTAATGCTACTATATTCACAACCCCAATTTCTGGCTTATTTAAAACTAAAGCACTTATATCTCTAGTGACAACTTTTAACTCCTTGTATACTATCCAATTTGTTGTAAAATTATATAAATCTGACAGTATCCCACCATATTATCAATCCACTACCATCTTCTTCGATCTTTAACTTCTCTTCTTTACATCACCCCTGCACCCTTTCCTATTTCATCCATCTATCTCACATGTGGTCTCTTTCTGGGTCTTTTACAATCGGCATTAATTCTAACTTTAAATTCAATAGCTTCACCTATGAAGAACAAAAGCCAGAAACTACTTTGGTACATGGATATAATAGTATTATCATTAGTCCATTGATTATTCATATCATACATACAATAGATGGATTTGTAATAAACTTAAAAAATTATTCCAAAATTTTTTTTACATATAGTAATGTTAGTTAGCTTCAAAACTAGATCATAGTTGTTTAAGAAATATATATCCAAGAAATATGCTATCTGATCTTAAAAGAAATAGAAAAAATATATAGTAAATTACCATGAGACAACATTGTTACTCTCATACATTAGGGCCAATCAGTGCAAGCCAGAGTAATCAATGGATGCAAGAACGTTTGTGCATAAAATCCTCATCTAGTGCCTACTCATCCAATATCCCCAGACTAGTTTCTAGCTTGTGGCTTTCATCAGTGAGGAACTTTGGAATGGTGCTATTGTATAGAGTTTTGCTCTGTTTAAACAGATTGTGTAAGCATAAAGAATGGTGATCATGTGATGTTTAATACCAATCCTGTCCAAGAAGATTATGGTGATTGTGGTTATTAAAAAACCAAGGACACCAAAGAGTATGGATGCTGAAATAAGTCAGATCTATATGACTATATAAGTTAATGAGCTTGAATTGAAAACATTATTGGGTTTTCATTTTGGACTCAAAGATTAGGTTAGCTAATAAGGTAAAAGGTGGCTGCTGGAGGGTTGCATTAGATCATAAGATCTAGGTGCAGTGCTCTCAGATCCAAGGCTCTTTAATGATGAAAGTGACAAACTAGAAACTAGTCTGGGGATATTGGATGGCATTAGATGAAAATTTTATGCACAATTCTTCTTGCAACCATTGATTACTCTGCTTGAATTGAGTGGTGCTACTGTATGGAGAGTTTTGCCTCTGTTTAATCAGCTTGTGTAAGCATACAGAATAATGATCATGTGATAAAAGTACTTTCGTGGATTTTATTATGCAGGTTGCTTCTAATCATAGATAAATAGTTATCAGAGACTCGATACAATTTTAGGGATGTATTAAGCATGATAGGCATGACTTTTATTGCTCAATAAATGCAAAAAAAAAAAAATTACCAGAGTCAAGTAATTTGTGATGTTCAAAATAGAATAATTGTTCACCAAAGTTGATTCCTATTGCATAGCTTTCTACATAATGGCATAAAAAGGGGTCTTATTACTGATGATGGAAAATCATGGTATTTGAAATGAAAGGCGTTAAATAGAAATATACAATTATCTTCAACTTTGTTTTTCATTTTGATGAGATAGGAAACTTCAAGATGTAAATATAAAATAGGTTTTCATAGTGGAATTTCTACTTTGAACTGATTAAGAATGAAATGAACTTCATCTCCTTGGCTTTTAGATTAGCAATAAGGGTCTATAAAAAAAATTGTCATATTTTGAATGCAACCTGTAGTGTTTTGTAAAATGGCAGACATGTTTGTGCACTCCAGAAAAAACTAGAATTTATTCGAGAGGTTGTTTTTAGATCACGCTCTGGTAGCTGAGGAATTTAATTAATGCATAATGGCGATCGACAATTCCAAGAAATATTTGCTGATTACAAATATTTCTGGATAAGAGACGTTACCTTATTGGACGGTGTATTGATTGATTGTTGTAGTTATCAAAGAGCGATAGAGGACCGGGTAATAACTATGCAGTGCAGTAGTAGAGAGAAGTCACGCAGTAGTCGAGTAGCAGTATTTGAGTAGACGTCTGTTTAACACCAGCAGAGATATCTCACGTTAGTGCTTGCGGTTAATGACCAGCGCCCAGTAGAAATGTACTTCATGGGTATAGCTGAAGGAGACCACAGCAGAGATATTCAGAGCCTTCATTGGAGAGCATTCATTGCAGACCAATTTGTTGGAGAGCATTTGTTGCAGACCAATGCGTTGGAGAGCACGTTGCAGACCAATTTATTGGAGAGCATCCGCTTGCAGACCATTCGTTTGGAGAGCATCCAGTGCAGAGAATACAGAATATATTCAGAGCATTCGTTGCAGACCATTCGTTGGAGAGCATACGCAGCAGAGCATTAGTGGCAAGAAACAGCGTGGGAATTGAACATTAGCGAACGTTATTGGATAGCCGCAGTCATAAGTGCGGATATAACATTGGCGCAGTCGCATTTGGAACCTCTAAGTAGTGAATAAGTTAGACGGAGAAACCTGGTGAAAATGGAAATCCCAGTTAGTAACGTTAACAACGCAAGTGAATGGCTAAAGTTTTCGTTGCAAGTTTACGTGATGAAACATCGGTGAAAGTTTGGAAATAAAACATTTGTGCAGTTAACATCGGAAGATGAGTTTACCACGCTTGCGCAGTCACCATTGAACGTAATTGGCGAAAAAGTTCAGCAGCAGTTAAATCGTATATTTCTGAGTGAAATAACAGGAAAGTAGCAATAGAAAAACAACACCAAGGAATAGCAAGAAGGGTTTTTCTGGAGTAGAGGGAGGTGTAGTGTTTTGTAAAATGGCAGACATGTTTGTGCACTCCAGAAAAAACTAAAATTTATTCGAGAGGTTGTTTTTAGATCGCGCTCTGATAGCTGAGGAATTTAATTAATGCATTGACGTAATGGCGATCGACAATTCCAAGAAATATTTGCTGATTACAAATATTTCTGGATAAGAGACGTTGCCTTATTGGACGGTATATTGATTGATTGTTGCAGTTATCAAAGAGCGATAGAGGACCGGGTAATAACTACGCAGTGCAGTAGTAGAAAGAAGTCATGCAGTAGTTGAGTAGCAGTATTTGAGTAGATGTCTGTTTAACACCAGCAGAAATATCTCGCATTAGTGTTTGCGGTTAATGACCAGCGCCCAGTGGAAATGTACTTCATGGGTATAGCTGAAGGAGACCGCAGCGGAGATATTCAGAGCCTTCGTTGGAGAGCATTCGTTGCAGACCAATTCGTTGGAGAGCATTTGTTGCAGACCAATTCATTGGAGAGCACGTTGCAGACCAATTTTTTGGAGAGCATCCGCTTGCAGACCTTTCATTTGGAGAGCACCCAGTGCAGAGAATACAGAGTATATTCAGAGCATTCGTTGCAGACCATTCGTTGGAGAGCATACGCAGCAGAGCATTAGTGGCAAGAAAACAGTGTGGGAATTGAACATTAGCGAATGTTATTGGATAGCCGCACAGTCGTAAGTGCGGATATAACACAACCTATAAAGAATTTGGTTTAATCATTAATATTCAAAAATCTCATTTACTTTATTAGCAATTAATCTGCCAAATTTTTGTATAGAATATAAATCCCAACATCATAACAAGAATGCATTAAAAAAATTCATTTAGATATTGTCTGCAAAATTCTAAAAATACAATGAGATCAAAAAAGCCAACTGGTATATTCTTTAGCTTACTAAGTGACATAATCCTCTGCAAAAAGATACATTTTCATTGGATTTGACATGTAAAATGAGTGAAGAATAACAATTTATTTTTAAAAAAATATTTTATGATGAACTTGAGAATAGTTTTCATTTACATTTAAAAATTATCTAATAATACTCTAAAGGAATACACTATTAGGTACCGGTAATTGCTTTCATTGGGATGATTAGGCTGAAGATAAAAGACAAAGAAAAGCCATTATAATGAAAAATATTAAAATCATTCAGAAATAAATGTTGCATACAGATAAAACTCTCCATATAGTAGCACTATTCAGTACAAGCCAGAGTAATCCATGGAGTAGTTGCTACTATATGGAGAGTTTGCCTTTTTGTAAACAGCTTGTGTAAGCATAATCATGTGATATAAATGTTGCAAAAATATATTCAAAGTCTTCATTGCAAGAAGTCTAATCATGTGATACATGCTGATGTACTTACTAGTCCAGAATTAGTTTATGTAGTCTTTGTAAAACCCATCCTTTTAACTTTTTTTTGTCCTCTCTTTTTTCTTCAGGAGTTAGAATCGTCATACTCATTTATGGAGGGTTTCTAGTGACAAATGTGTAACAAGTTGCTATTTTTATAGAATTGATTTTCTTCAAAAACATTACTTATCCTTTTTGGAAGAACAAATAACTTAATGATTTCATTGGCTGTAATTTAAAAAGTTGGATAAATATGAACTAACTTTTATTACTATTCCACTTTCATTTTTTAACTAGTAGTATAACGAACTATCTAATAAATTCTTATTATTGCTTATTATACTTAATAAAAGTACATGTATATAATTGTTTAAATAAATATAGGGGATTTGAACTCAGACTTTCAAGCACCCTTCAACTATCCATACTATCTCATACCAATGATACACATGACCACTTACATGTAGAAAAGATAAATAATCACCAATATACCTATTTCATGCTAAACCAGCACTCATCAGTTAGTCCAAATTATCACCTCCCATACACATATATAATCAGTGCTCAGTTTATATTAAGATAACAAATCTTCATATTCTAATGGATAGGCTTCAATCCACTCCAACCTCCAACTCTTTAGCCATCCATACCATTGAAAATCCGATGACGGAAACCCCAAATCCCATGCCGATGCCAATATTATTGTCATGCCCATGTTGAGCTCAAGTCATTCTGACCCCTCATGCACAGGATTTGAGCTTTCCATCATCAGAATTTTCAATGGTATAGATGGTTGAAGAGTTGGAATGGATAGAAGTCTATCCATTAAAGTATGAAGATTTGCTATATTAATATAAACTGAGCACTGATTATATATGTGTAGATGATAATCTGGACCAACTGATGAGTGCTGGTTTAGCATAAAATACGTATATTAGTTATATTTTAGTGATTATTTATCTTTTCTATATGTATGTGGTGATGTGTATCAGTGATATGAGATAGTATGGATAATTGAAGAGTGCTTGAAAGTCAGAGTTCAAATCCCCTATATTTACAATTAGGCTCCAGGTATGTGAAGATTTCAGTGCCTGTATTTCAAATAATTGTTTACGGTATTCCTTACCTAAATCTCACACCTTTTTCTCCAAGCGTTTTTATTTTTCCTGAGACAATGTTCTATCTAGTTTCTAGTTTTATCTCTTAATTTAAACTTGCTTTTGATTAGAAAAATTTGTAATAAAAACAAAACCCCCCCACCCCCCCCCCATCTCCCCAACAGTCCACCCCCTATCCCCCCCCCCCCCCCCCCCCCCCCCCTCACCCCTTTCTTTTTCTGTTTTTGCCTTTCTGCACCCCCCCCCCCTACTGGCGTATGTGTTTGTTGTTTGTAAAAATTGTAATGTTTTATATGTCCAAATCATACAAATAAAGGCGCAATAAAATGCTATTTTATCTTCATATTATTTTTTTTTTAAATCTGAGAAAAGTGAGAAGTAACCACAGATAGAAGAGCCAAATCTCATAGAAAAGAATATTAGAATAAAATAATGTTGGAAAGTTTGTATAAAATTATAACTTTTAACTTACCATTCTACTTTCAAGACAGAACCTTCGTAATAGTATAAGCTTCCTACGTTATACCCTCCTCTTTCATTATTTTGTGAATCAAATAATCTTGCAAAAAAAGTAATAATTTAAATCATTAGCTATAAAAAAATAAATTTATCACTCATTAAACAATTGTTTTTTAAAATAATTATATTGACTTACCTGTTAGCATTTGTCCTTTCTCTCGAATTTTCATTTAAGCGATTATTGCTCCCCCTATATTAAAACAAAATTACTATTATTATAATTTTTAAAAAACCTCATTTATTTTATAGCTTAACCCTCTTTAAGTTTAATTGAGTTATATTGCTATTGTAAATATTTTCAACTATACAATTAATCCATCAAATTCTTACTATTTATTCATATATGCGTATTTAAAATTCAGTTGCAAACAAAAATAAATCATGGTGGTATTCAGACATACTAAAAAAATAATTTTATCTGAAAATAAAGTTTTAACAAAACTAATAAGAAGTAATAATTTACTAAGGCTGTAACCTTAGAAATAAGCGTCTGAAAAATACGAAGGTAGGGACCTCTATAGGTCTTAAAACACAAGCTTAATAAAAATTTATAATAAGAAGTAAATAAAATTATAATTTAAATTATACGATGTAAATAATTTAAAACGCTATTTCTTTAGCTAAAAATAAAATTAAGATTGATTCCCATAGCTATATTTAATTGTCAATATCTGAAAAATAACTAAAGAATTCTACACATAATCTGAAGCTAAAATGGTTTTTTTTTCATCAAGATTCATTATCTATAATTTAAAAACTAGAAGAACCTTATTTTTATGGGATACCGTTGCCAATTATCTTCCTTGAAACTGTGAAAGATTTCACACACATTAATTTTATCTTCAATATTAATCTGTTACTTTCTAATATACATATATATGGGTTTGATTTTTTTTGGGGGGGAGGCATGTTAGTTGAAAAGTTTTTTGAAACTAAAGATCTTTTATATTGAGACCTTAAATATTTCATTCGTTATTTTTGATATTTGCAATTATGTAATATTTAAAATAATATTAATTTGATTTCTAGTTAAATAGAGCATACTCATATCTAATAATTAATCATTGTATCATTAGAATTTGATTACGTCATTAATTATAACTAATAAGATTTTTATCCATATAGAAATTGATTAATTTCAGCCTCGTTTACATCCTTATATATGTATAATTATTAAATATCATAGCATTAGATATATAATTTAGATGGAAAAAAATTATCCTTCTATCCATAAGCTATAGATAGATGCTCAATGCCAAAAAAAAAAAAAAAAGAGGCCCATCCAATCTTAGAACCCACTATTAGATAAACCAATATTCAGCGACAGTGCTGAAAATAGAACACATACTGTTTAAGAGCCAGATTTTAAACTTTATCTTATTACTTGGTAGAGGTTCAAATTATATACCCCAGGATAAAGAAAACATCTTATTTTTAACAACTTGTGATATTGAACCACATTAATTTATATAAATCTAATTATTAAATAACATAGCATTATATATATATAATTTAAATGAAAAATCTACCTTTATATTCAATGCACTATGATTAAAGTAGGGTCTGTCTATTCATAGCACTTACCTGGTGGAAGGGAAGTTTTCTTCTATCAAAATTATATATATGTATATAATTACAATAGAATAGCAATTTCCAAACTATGTTCTGTGGAACACAATGTTCTGTAGAAAGTTGTAATTCAAAGACCCGAAAACATTCAAGTCATTAAAACGTTATTCATTATTAATTCTTATTTGTTATTGTTTATTATTTTTAAAAGTTCTGTTTTATATAACTAAAATTTTGCAATAAATGTTTATTCTATTTTTTAACTCTTATAATTATTTACATTATTTGTTAATAAAATGGAAAAATCAAAACCTATCTTTCTATTACAAAAACCAAATTGTACTGTTAAAATTGTAAAATTCGTAAAGTGTTCTGTGAAAGAATAAGTTTGGGAAATACTGCAATGGAGAAATACTACCTAATTTATACAGCTATATACCTTTCATGCATTCAAATAATAATACAATAATTAAAGCATTATCAGGTGTATAGCAAAATTTCCATACAGTAGTGCCACCCAGTAAAAATCATAATAATCAATGGCTGCTTGTGTAAGTATAGGAAATGGTGGTCATGTGTTATAAATATATATAATACATGGTTTTGATATGGAGTTGAGATGAAGGATACATTAATAAAAAAAAATGAAGATACATATTTACAGTGTAATGATTGTTCATCCTTCCACAAGTTGTTAAATGTGAATAAAAACTAATCCTTACTTTGTCTAAGAGTAGTGTAATACAGAAACATTGAGTTGTCAAGCAAAAGTTATGGAGATTCTGTTGACCTCTCTAGTTTAGTGATGAAAATTAGTCTGCTTCTTGCACCCATGGATGTTATGATCTGACAGAGTTTAAATAAGAGATACATTACAATAAAAAACCCTTAAAAATACATGTAATAATTTTATTTGAAAATTAAATTAATTAAAATTAAGAACATTGCATTTTTAAATGTGACACAGTTTCATATAGAAAAACTAACATCTGTCTTATATAAGTAAGATCCTGATTTCTTGTTTGTATGTTTTATAATGTTGAAGGAATATGCTGGGTGTAGAGGTTTTCCAAAACAAATGACTAGTATTGGTCGTTTATATTCTATTAGCTAAATTTTTGAATACTAGTAATTTTGTCAAACCTCAAAAAATCTTGGTTTCATTTCCAGCTATGAATAGAAGTATTAGTGCTTTATGTCTTATAGTTGACACAATTAATTACTGTACCCATGTAATTTCATTTGATCATGCCCTTCTATCTTAAAAATTATGGAATTATAGTTATATATAATGTTATTTTACTCTTCAGATATAACTCTGGAAAATTTAAATTTAATAATCAATGGTCTATTTAACAGTACACTTAATTTCTTTGCTATGATTTCCATTCTCACATATCAGTCTGCTTAAGATATTAAAGAAATGTATTACCATTATAATCAATAATGTAAACATTGATAATCAACCGAAAAATAATTACCTGATGAATTGGTCAAAAAGACTAACATTAATACATTGAATTACTTAATACTTATATAGCTGGTTATAAAGGTTTCCATTGTCTAATGAAGATTCATGTGATCTAAAGAACTTCAAATTTTTATAACACTTTCCTTTGTTGTTTGATTCAATTTTCATGCCAAAATTATTATATGCTTACTTAAATATTGCAGGTCATTTTATTTTTAAATCTCCCCAATTATTTTTATACACATAGAAGAAAAAATTAGCAATAGAAATATTCACAAATGAAAATCAATTCAGATCCAAGAATAGACAATCAAACATAAAAAGAAGAAGTAGTCAACAAAAATCAGGAACACATGCCAGATATAACAAATGAAATGTCAGACTTTCTTATTGGCCTCAATGATTTTTTTGCATCTACATGGAGAAGTTAACTAAATTCATATATATAAACATTACAAGTATAAAGCTAAACTAGTCAATAAATAATTAAAATTTACCCCAAATCCAAAATTCAACCAGACTAGTCAAGAAAAAATATAATCAAAAACCCAACCAATAGTTTCACTTCTACAAGCAGACTTCTGAAGTGTAAAGAACTACAAAACAACACCATATTTATATCAAACATTACCCACAAATCCATTTACTTCCCATTAACTCTTAATATTAAAAGAACTTTTAAACAACTTAATTGCTTCAGACTTGTTTAAAAGTTCTTTTAATATTAAGGTTTAATGGAAGTAAATGGATTTGTGGGTAATGTTTGATATAAATATGGTGTTGATTTGTAGTTCTTTACACTTAAGAAGTCTGCTTGTAGCAGTGAAACCATTGGTTGTGTTTTTGATTTTATTTTTTCTTGGCTAGTCTGGTTGATTTTGGGATTTGGGGTAATTTTAATTATATATATATATTTAACAAAACTTAGAATTGGTTCATTCAATATTAGAGGCTTCAATTCAAAAACAAAGATCTTTCAATTATCAAGATGGATAAATATTTTTAAAGTCTCAAGTGCTGGGACTTCTACAAATCAAAATCTTCATCATTATCTTCCAGAAGTGCTGGAATAATAATTGGAAGAAATTGTCCATTCCCAGCATTAAGAATACTGCATCTAGATTTCAATTTTCTGATAATTTTGTTACATCATACAACAATTACAATAAACATAATCTATGTATATATTCCACCAGGTCCAACTATAAAAAACAAGTTAATATTAATATTAAATTTCATGTTTGCTTCATCTCCATACTCAGAAATTCTTCTAGGAGATTTTAATCTGTTTTATCAAATATTTGTTTCTAAATGAATACACAGACTTCCCACCCAACTAATGTGTGGAGAAGACTACCTGCCACCAAATACAATATCCTTTAATACTGGAAGATTTTAATTTCTAATCAACTTAATGATATACTCACCTCCCCTTTATCACCATGTGCATATTTCACTCCTTCCATCATCCTTATTTAATCACTCTGCAGTTGTAGTTCACATATAGATTTAACCCGAATATCTAATTGGGCAATGGGTCAAAAAACCCAGAATTTGTATTTTGGAAACACACATCAAGATGAATAAACTGCAACAATAAACCTTAGATCTAGTGCAGGCAAGATCTGCATTTCTAAATATCTCACAGTAATAAATTATATTTTGAGATTTACCCCTCCACCAATAAAACTCTTATTACTCTCAGGTAAATTCCATGAAAGGATTACTCAATGCAATCACATTAAAAGACAATAACAGCTAATTCTCATACATAGACAAAACAATACATAAGATGGGTATAAAATGGCTGCCCATCAAAATATGTGTTATAATAATTAAAGAGTCATCCATAATCAGAGATAATATGCTGCAACCAATAGCTAATCATTATAAGCAATAACTATAAGAGGCAAAGTTATACTAGTCTTCCCCTCTCTTTTAAATCCTATCCATTTAGTCCAAACAACATCACACTTAAATTTACTACAATGCAGTATTCATGACATCCAGCGTACATGGCATCCCAATGTGTGTTTTTGCACATCTCAGCCAATTTGCATGTATCCCTGTTGGCAGGGATAGTAAACTTTTTTTTTAAAAAAAAATCTACACAATGCAAAGATTATATTCAATATTATTCATTCCTTATTCTTAAAACATAAACAAATGCCTTTACGTAATTCAAGATCAATATCCATGTAACCATTAGGCATAAAAATTCTAGAATCCGTAAGGAGAGGAAAAAAATAAAGACATCTGCTACCTCATCTCTCACATACCCAGTTTGCAAGAAAGGAATGATCAGTGGTGCAAACTACCCTTCTATTCCATACGGTACTTAACACAATGTAAATTGTGAAAAAAGCAATCCGATGATGATACAAATAGATATCTTCATGGCATTTAATACATATTAATATTATTATAAATATTAGTGGAGACAAAAATACCAAAATCCATCATCTATTAGCAAGCCACCTTATCAGTTAAGAAATTCAAATAACATTCAATGGCACAACATCAGCAACGTTCATCCCACATCAATCAATCCTATAAAAACTCATCAATCAGTACACTTTTATTTGCAAGATATATAACCCCCTTACTGTTACCAATAAAGAGATATTCAAGGAATATTCTTCTCGAGATCTACTAAAATATCAAACATTGTCTACACAGATGATATCATAGTTTTCCTTATATAAAACAAAAAACAAATGCCACTGCTACTCGTATGAAAAAAATACACAAATAAATATAAACTCCATTTCAATATGAAAAAATCTTAGGCATGGTTAGAAAAGGCAAGAAAGCAAACAGAATCAATTTTTTCAAGTAAACCTAAATTCCTCGATTTTCCATTCTATTTGAGTCCTTCAACAATGAAATAAAGCTTATAAGAAAAAATAAAGCAGAAACCGAACAAGCTGGTTCTATTTTTTGCAAAAACATATCTGTCAATATACTCAAAATATCCCTTTTTAATTATCATCACAAGAATAGCACATTATCAGCCTATAGTTAAATTCTCAAAGCAATTTATTTCCAACATATATACAATTTGCAGAAAATGCTTGTGGGCAAGAAAAACTGGCATTACCCCAAGACTTCAATTATAAATAATTCTCATCAGATGAAAATAGTCTAGGATTACACTTATTACAAGTATTCCATATGCAGAAAACCTTGAATCTACTAATCATCTCTAATCTATAATATATTAATCACTCCAAAACACATTAAAACTACATCCAACTGATAAATCACTTACATTAATAGATATATGATTTAATTTATTAGATCCATTGAAAGATAGTGGTAATATAAAATCAATTATGCCACAATCAAAAATTAACTACTGGGAAACATACAGACTAATCAAATCTAAATCTGCAGCAATCCTTTTTTGGTATAAATAATAAATAAATGATCAATAAATTCTGACATTGGTCATTGAAACCCAAATTTTTGATTTCTTACAAATTCAACTCTAATGCTTACTCACAGCACCCCATGAAATATAGAAGGGTATATAACATAAATAATATATATGTCCATTATGCCACAGGAAAAAAAGCCCAGTTTCATTTTCTCCAAGAATGAATTGGTCTCACAAACTCATGACTAAAATTGACAACATCATGTAGAAAAATAGATATATTTATCCTAAATCTTTTCAAAAGCTTCACAAAAGACTTTTTCCAGCATAATACTCTTTCACACTTTATGCACTGTGATGCATAAAGTGCATTTTTGTCTGCAATTAAAACTCCAGATGCCATCCAAACACAGTAATAAACAAAGTGGAACAACTGAGAATCAATGATTAGAAGAAAGCAACACCATTTATTTTTGCTGCTACAATCAATCAAGAACCCAATTTCTGGTCAGATATATACTGATAAACAAGTAAATTTATTTGCAGGAAAGATGCTCTTTGAACAATGCATTCAGATAAAAATTAGTATTGTATAATACATGATAAGGATTCTTTGCATTGCTAAGTTCCATAACAATGTAATCAACACGTAATTATATATCAATCTGTAACTTTACTCTTTTTCTAACACTATCTTATGCATGTGAAATATAGATTTGAATAAATTGTTTGAAACTAAAATTTAAGTATAAATCTGGGTTAAGAAATTTAATAATTCTGATCGTAAAAATTAATATTAACGTTTAATACGGAAGTTGTTTAAAAACAAGTGATTTTAAAGTCTTAAAGTCTAAGTGATTTTATAATTATAGATGGATGTGTGTGTACATTCACATAGACTTGTTTAGGTTATCAACATATACGGCAAACAAATGCTGTTGTCAGCTGACAACAAAGGAGATTTTGGACAAGTTGATAAAAATGCAGCTCATGAATGTTGATAACTTGTAAATGTGATCATGAATATCAGGTAAAAAAAATCATAAGTAAATTTACATTAGCAGGCAATAGTGTTCAAAACAAAAATAATGAAAATGCATATATACAAAAAAATACAGTTAATTTAAGAATATTTTAAACATCTCATAGCTAACTTACTTTTATTAAACCATTAATTATCATGTGATCACCATTCTTATGCTTACACAAGATGTTTTTCACAGAGGCAAAACTCTCCATACAGTAGCGCCACTCAGTGCAAGCCAGTGTAATCAATGGATGCAGGAAGGTTTGTGCATAAAATCCCTTTCTAGTGCCTACTCATCCAATATCCCCAGACTAGTTTCTAGCTTGTGGCTTTCATCAGTGAGGAGCCATTTTCCCCTTTTAAATAAAGAAAAGCTTGAATTTAAAAGCCCATTTCAAAAGGAAATTCTTTTGAATGTATATTGCAATATATTGAAATTCAAGCTAATTTAAATAAGGAGGGTAAAATTAAGTAAGCAAAGATTTTAAATTACAAATAAACTTAATTTCATACTCCTTGTTTAATTTAGCTTTTCTTTATTTAAAGGGAAAGGGTGGCTGAAAATTATATAGCTATGGGTATTTAAATTTTTTTTTATATAGATTTCAACTAGCATTATTCATTGTTTCTATTGATTATATTAGTGTTTGGACAGTAAAATGACTATTGTATAGTATTTCAAAGTGTACTTAAACTTAAACATGTTTGTTTATTTGCAATCTAAAATCTTTGCTTACTTAATTTCACACTCCTTGTTTAAATTAGCTTGAATTTCAATATATAGAGTATCATTGCAGTATACATTCAAGAGAAATTCCTTTTGAATGGGCTATATTACTTTCAGCCATACTCCTCTTTTAAATAAAGAAAACTTGAATATGATATTTTTGAATATCATTAAAGCAATAACTAAAATTACATACTCGTTTGTTTTCTTAAAGTATTGCCTTATCAAAAAAAAAAGCAAGAAAGCCTAGGGGTATTTATATCTTGCAATAATTTTAATTCTTAAGGTAACCAGTTATCAGATAAGATTTGCCCTTAGGGTATATAGTAATCAATATTGTCAACTTCACTTAACAAACAATTACTTGCAAGTACTTTACTATTATTTCATTCACTTTCAAATTATAAAGAATTAAAAACTAACTTTTGAAACTTCATTTCAAAATTAATTAGATTAATTTTAAAATACCATTGCAATTAAAATCCCTGGATTTTATTTATGAGTGTAAAAACACTTCAAATAATGCCCTACAGGGCATAGGCTTCCCCAGCATTTCTTTTCATAGGAAAAAATAAAGCAATTGATAATACTTATGGTTAGTGATGATATGTTTTTTTTTTCATAACTTGTTTTATCTTCCAGCAAAGAATAGCTAGTACCCATTTACCAACCGATAACTGGATGGCCAATAAGTTGGCTACAATGTGACTATTTGGAGAAAAAATATCTTAAGAATAATTAATTATAAGTCCTCAGTTTAAAAAAATTTTTCAGGTTTTGTCTAAATTTGAATCTCTAATACCTGAATATCCTAGTGTCTCACTGATGACAGCAGAGCTAGAAAACTGATCTGAGGATAGGGATATTCAGAAAAGCTTGTTAAGAGTTATTAGTACACTCATTATATAATATAATAAGGTATATGAATATAAGGATTTCATATAGAATTAATTTTTGTTAAATAAAAAGTAGATCAAAGTATTTTGTTTGGATTAAAATGTCAGATCAGCTTTTTAATGGATTGCTTATTGTGTCTTGTTTTCATCTTGAGGCTAGATGTTAATCAAACATCACTGCTTAGCATCAATTGAACAAAAATATTCATATATTTACTTTTATCACTTTAGATGTTTTTCTTTGTCTTTTTTTATTCACACAATAAAGAATACAGACTATCTTTTAAAATAATCCAAATGATATTAAATGTTACCCTGTCCTCTCTATTATTAGTTGTTTAGATTGGTTCATATTACAAATATGTTTTTCTTTATAATCTGACTGATAAATGTAGGGCAGATGTGATAATTGTGAATGGACTGATTGTATGAACACAATTTCAACTTGCTTGTAAAAATTGCACATAAAATAACATATATCAGATTAAAAAAGCAGATGAGGACTGATAAAGCTCTGATGAAGATTGTTGGACAGTTGAAACTGTAAGGAAAATAAAAAAGTTTTTTAAAAAAATTTGTTTGTTGAAGTGTATATGAAAGAAGCAATATATATATATATGAATATATCATCAGATTTCTCACTAGCAGAGCTGGATGAAGAGTTGTCAGTGCCCATATGCAAAACAATAATTGGTGCCCCCCTCCCTTTTCAAAAATAAAAAATAAAACAAATTCTAAACAAAGGCAAAACTCCCCATACAGTAGTGCCACCTGTGCCAAACAGAGTAATCAACAAATTATGTGCTAGTATAGAGATGGTGATCATGTGATGTTTGATGGTAAAACAAATTCTACATGATTTTATATACATTTTAATTAATGTTTTATTAAAGATAACAATGAAAAAAAATACTATTATTTAATTATAAATTTACTTTCCAAGTTTTTACAGAACTAAATTTAAACCCAATATAATCAACACTTAGCTATCATTGACAAATTTACCAGCCAATCTTTTTATAATTTTAAAATTCCAAAATGGTCTTTCTCCACTAGCTACATTTTTAGGAAGTACTAATATTCTTAATGATATGCTCAAATTTGGATATGAAATGATCAAGAATATTGAGTATATTTTTGAATTGAAGTAATTCACTTGAAAATAATTTTTATTACATATTATCTAAGCTAATATTTATCAATAAAAGCCTATGCTCCATATTGCTAGAAGTTTTCTTCTACTAAACAATAATATTATTTATACGTCAATCTTACTGCCACAAAAGTAATTAATTATATAAATCTTCATACAGTCTTTAATTTAACTATAGTGATAAACAAAAGAGATAATTCTTGTCAAGTGTTGGTAGCCGAGTGATTAGCACAGCTGCCTTACAAGCAGTTATCCCAGGTTTCGCTTCCCAGTCAATGCTATGACACATTAAAAGGGGGGGGGGTAATTCTTATAAAATATTTCAAATCATATAATTGTTTACACTTACTCTTTAGATACCTTATGGCCTCTCATAGTAACAGCATAGACAACTTTAGAGATCAATAAAACAAAAAATATTACACCTAATTCTTATTTTACATGATAGATTGGTTCCTGAAAATTACATGTAAAAGAAATTAGTACAAAAAAATACTTTGTATGTATGGAAAATAAGAAGATGGGTTCTGGACCTAAGAAGTCAATGAAAATAATTAAATAAACTATAAGCAAAAAGTTTAAACTTTGTGGCCAATTATTCTAAAATATAAAATATATAAAATGGGCTAAAATGCACTAGCACACAAAGCTGAAGAGAAAGAAATATTAATACAGATAGATACAAACTAAATATCTGTATCTACATATGTGGCTAAAGGCGCTTTTGAGGGTCCTCATATTCATAGCCATCTTGTAAATAAATAAAATGATTAAGAGCAATGCAAATTTATGTAAATGAGATAGTTAAGTATTCCGGGAGATCTTATAACAAGAGACTTTTCTGTTTATCGAGTTGTTATCTTTAGTGATAAAGTAAGCCTCTTTTATCTTTCTCTTGAGATCATACTGCAAACAACCAGTAGGTCTTTAGGTTGCAATCATGACCAGCTGAATTACGGTGCTGTGCGAAAACCAAACTACAAGAAGTGTCTGTTAGTGCTTTATTGTAAAAGTATGTGTGTTGGGATAGCCTAGTGGACAGAGGTCCTGGTTTCACCATAATGTGAATTCCAAAACAGTACAGGTCTTACTTTCAACATAGAACATGAAAACAGCCACAAACACATTTATCAAGAGCACACGCATCTTAATTATAGGATGCTTGTCAAACCCCTTGAAGTCAGAGGCCACTCTCATCCTCTCTCCAATTCACCAACTAACCACAAACTCTCTGGCTTAAGCTCATTTGTCTATAGAAATATGCATCTTTGTAAGTTCGAGGCAGACAAAAAAGTAACCAAATGTCATACAGGGATGACTTAATAAAGGTTGGTTTTAGTCCTAATTTAATTGACAAGAAAATTAACCAATTTTGCTCTAAAATAAGTAATCAAGCCACTAACATGGACAAATAAAGGCTTCTACTCCCTTATCTGCCTAATGTACATAAAAATTGCATAACATATTCAATAATAAGTATTATTTATGCTTTCCCACTCTCCCACCCCAACTCCAACAAACTAATAAATAATACCAAAGACTGCTTACCACCTTCACTGATAACTCAGGTGATTTATAATATTGCCTGCCCTGAAACAAATTGTACAGCATCATATTATGGTGAGACCAGGGCCTCTCTGTCCACTAGGCTATCCCAACACACATACTTCTATAATAAAGCACTAACAGACACTTCTTGTTATTCAGTTTTCACGCAGTATTGCAGCTTAGCTGGGCATGATTATCAACCTAAAGACCCAGTGGTTGTTTGCAGAGAATGGCACGATCTCAAGAGAAAGATAAAAGAGGTTTACTTTATCGCTAAAAATAACAGCCCAATAAAGAGAAAAGACTCTTGTTATAAGATCTCCAAGAAATGAATGCATAACTATCTCATTGGCATAAATTTGCATCGCTCTTAATCAATTTATTTATTTACAAGATGGCTATGAATATGAGAACCCTGACCCTTGAAAGTGCTTTTAGACACATACATAGATAAAGATATTTAGCTTGTATCTATTTGTATTAATATTTCATTCTCTTCAGCTTTGTGTGCTAGCACATTTTAGCTCGTTTTATATATTTTATACTTTAAATAAAGTATATAAAAAAAATTTGCAACAATGTTATATTTTTTGTGTGCTATCAAATTTTACTTCATACATATTAAACATAAATAAAAAATGAGTTACAGGAACATAAATTTCATTTGAAAAATAAAAAAACTTAACACTTACAATGAAACTCATTGGTTTCTCTACATAAGCCATCAAAAACTCAAAGTTCAAAATGTATCATCACTTCCATGTTATAAGTAAAAGAAAATTGAAATAAAGATTATTAAGGTAATTTATTAGAATTTATTACCTTTATTTCATTTAACTATTAATTTTTTTTTTAATTTAACAGCTAACACTTTTAAAAAGAAAAATTGTAGGCCCCCAGAACTGTACATTTATCAAAAATACAGGCAACATCTTGCTTGTTTGTAACACATAAAACGTACCCAAGATTCTATTCACTGTCATTGTCTGACAATAAATGTCTTCGTTTATGCATGATTGGAATACCATCGCTATCACTAAAACTTACATTATATAACTTACCATCTATTGATTTTTGGCAGAATTAATACATATAAATTTAAACAAATTAATCAATTAAATTTAAACAAAATTTATTTTTTAACATCAATACCAATAAGAAATTTTTTATAAAAAATGAAATGTCAAAATGCAAACAAAGCATCAATACCAACAAAATGACAAAAACATTACAATGCAGTCAAAAAAATTCCTGTTTGCAGGAATATTGCTAAAGAAAATATTTTTGTTTCTAAAATAATGAGAAATAAAGAACTGAAACTTTCTTTGAAAATTAGATAATAACAGACTTTTATTTTTATTTTTATGACATATCGTGATGAACTTGATCTCAGAAATAAATCTGTAAATAAAAACAGAATTAAAAACATTTACAATTGTCTAAAAAGCAAAATAAATTATTTTATATTACTTACATGAAATTATTTAAAATTAAAAAAAAAGTTTAATAACTTAAGATAACCTAAAAATTATTCTGAGAATGTAAAATGATTTTTTAAGCCTTCCAGACAATAACATTCATTTATTCATTCCAATCATGAATATACCACAGCAGCATTAATCCCAAAGTACCATTTTTTAACTGATTATGTTATTTTAAAATAACACATGTAAAAAAAGATTTTTTTTTTTAATTTGTATTTTTTTAAAAATTGTATTATTTTAAAATCATGCAAAAAAAAAACATTATGGATAAACAATTTCTCATCAAAACAAATTAAAAACATACTAAAACATGATATTGAAATTATAATAATATACATAAAATCTCTTTTTTTTACTTGAGCTTTCCTCTTATGAGAATTTTATTTGAACAAAGAACTATATATAATAATGAATAAAAATAAATATCCTTTATAACTTAAGTTTCACTTAAAGTCTTTAAGAGTTCCAATTATTTTTATCTCGGTGAAATCTTTTAGAATTTTTTTTTAAAAACAATGATTGAAAGCTTTTGGCACTTTAATTATAAAATCAAAGAGGATGGAGAAGAATTAGGTCTGATAGAACAATAAATGATGAAATTTATATTTTAAATCAATCCATTTACATGGTAAACTTTAAAAAATCATTTGTTTTTCTTCATTTGAATAGGTATAGAGTGGTTAATTAGTAATTTTCTGAGAAGTAAAATTCACTAGCATTTCTAAGACAATTGTTTACAAAGAATAATTTCATTAATTTTTAAAACTGGGTTCAAATACATATTCTAAATACAGGTGTTAAGTATTTGCAGCAGCAAATGACTTTCGAAGCATTAGCATTTGCAAAATAGCTTATAATTTTCCATTTCAAAAATGTCTTTATTTCATTTTTTTAAATGCATTTTACTGTGATGAATATTTTTCATATGTATTCTTTATCCATTAACATTTTAAAACATATTTAAATAAAATATTATACTTTAATAAAATTAAATATACAAGTCACATTGTTAGAACAAATATTTATATCACAGATATTAAAATAAATGATTTTTATTTTATTTACCATTGTCACAATAAGCAAGATTTTATTTCAAATTTAAAATAACCTTACCTAAATATTTTAAAATAGTATTCCTTTATATTACAATAATTTAAAGTTGGAATTATAAATTTATTTAACGCACATTTATTACGTAATATTTACTAAGGCAATAAACCTAAAGCATGTGTGGTTGAAAATGCGAAGGTAGGGACCTCTACAGATCTTAACCACAAGCTTACCCATTGGAACCGCACATGCTTTAGGTTTATTGCCTTAGTAAATATTATTCCTTTATATTTAAATATACATGCACATTTAATTATTGCATTAAATGTTCAGGTCACTACTGTCAAGTTTTACCATTATGTGTACACTAATATAAATATTGCTTTACTGGTCCTATTTTGACTAATTTATTCACTTGTATACAATATGATGTATTTTATTAGTGTAGTGCCCTTCACCCCCCTTTTTTTTTCTTTTTAAAGTTATCTTAGTGCTGTTTTTAAAACTAAGTAGAAAATTGTGATTATTCCAAAATTATTACAATAATTTCAATGCTATAAAAATATGGGAAAGACATTTGGATTTTTTTTTAAAATTTAACTTGATATGGTAAATTGAAAATAATATTATTTTTATAGTAAATCAGTAAAAATTTCAAAGTTATTATTTTCGATACCAAATAATCACCACAATACACATATAAAGGCATAGATAGTAATAATAAAATGGATTGTTCTATTTTCATATCACATAGCAATGTGATGTAAAATGTGAATCATATAAACCCAGTGTAAGAAGACATAACAAATCACATTTCAAGAAGTGATTGTTTATTTTAATATGTTTCTATTTCCTTATTTTGTAGAAATAATGAATCAAGTCACACTATTTAATATTTGTAAATTAATTAAAATTCATAACAACAAAAATATATCTTTAATTCTGCACCGTTTTTATTCTATTCTTGTACTGGCATCCTAATACCTTGCTTACTACCTTCCATCAGGCCTGCTCATTAGTAACACAAGATTAATATACATTTTTATGAACCATAACAAATATGAGTGTGGAAAAACAAATCCAAACAATTTTATTCATAAAAAATCAATCAAAGCGAACCACTGCTAAATTTTAATAGACAATATCCAGTAATATAAGACTGTTTGTTAAATTTAAGAAATAGTAGTCATAGAATGGCTCTTCACGAAGATTATCCAATCATACAGCAATTTCTATCCCTCTCAATTGTAATAAAAATTTCCAAAGTCTCTTTTATGAAATATCTTCCGAAATAGGAATAACAATTATTGCTGATAAATACAATACCATTACTTCGGACATAATTAACATTGTGAGGGCTGATTGAATAAAACTTATAAATTTGTGTATTCACAGTAATGATAGATATTTTATGTCCTCTAAATAAAAGCTTTCGATCTTCTCTCCCTTCTGTAATACCTAATATATTGAAATTATATACAGCAACACCCAATGTGGTCTTGTAGTCATACATTACAAATTACATATAAAAAATTATAGAAATTTTATAAAAATATTTAACAAATATAATCTACTAAGTTGGAAAGGATATTGAATACAGAATTAACTTAATATGAAATTTATTCTGTAACATCTGACAAAAGATGAATTTCATAAACATACACAGTTATATTTACACACACATAGCGTTTTTATGCAACAGATTATAAAATTAATATGAATAACTAATTAACCATGTAATACTAAATCATCAATGCACTTTACTACTGTTACACAATGCTTTATTTACCACCCTCTTTTACTGCAGTTGAAGTTAAGAGATATATAAAAGTTCTGAAGAAGATTGCTGGGGCAATCGAAACTGTAAAAGAGGGTGGTAAATAAAGCATTGCGTAACAGTAGTAAAGTGCATGAATGATTTAGTATTATATGGTATACATTTGGCAATGCAATAAGAAAGAGTAGTTATTATACTTCTTGAATAATTAATTAACTATTATTAAAATTATTTTTCTAATAATTTGTCTTCGAGCAGACTATAAAGTTTGCATAATTTATTAATAAACTTTTTTTTTTTAAATAATATTTTTTTTTTAAGATTACACTTGTTACAAATAAAAATCAATTGGAAGCAAATGTTTCATTTAACTAGAAAAAAAATGTGTACAGCATCTTTTTACTAAAACACGGCGTTAACTATATTCACCTGACGTAGCAGTGAAAATGAGTATCGTATTGCTTATAATAGGTGTATCAACTTACCTAGGATTATGTAAATATATATCAGCACCGACAATTAAGAAATTAAATAATAGAATAATAAAATTCATTTCCCCTTGTATAAACGTTTAATTTTTATATTTACATTTTTATAATATAAATTAAGAAAAAATTCCAAAGTCCTAAACTCGGTAAGATTATAAGATAAGGTTGTGGATTAATTACGCTGCAAAAAAGATAGTTCCTAATGTTTACTTGCTCATAAGTTTTAAAGTCAAATAATAGTAACCTACTAATCAAAAAATATTCGCAATTAATTAATATATTTTACGTAAACACATAAGGGAAGTTGTTTTTTTGTTTACTTTTATAAACATGTTTTCATGTTTTTATTTGTATTCTTGCGCCGGAATAATTGGAATTATTCGAGTATATGAAATTTTTAGTTTTTATTAAAAATGATGACTTAAGTAAACATTTCCTTGATGATTAACAAGGATCTTCCTGCAGTATTATAAAAAAATTGATTGTATTAATGTTACTTTAAACAGTTATTATTTAAGTGTGATTCATTAACTCAGGTAAACAGTACTTTCTTCTTTTTTTTTTGAGGAAAAAAAACGTAAAATCTAAATTACTGTATTATTTAAATACATTTCAAAAATGCTATTTATTTTTTTTAAAAATTTTGCAATAATTGAATTTATTAGACGATGTAACGTTGATTTTTTTCTGCGTTGGTTTTATTTTCTTTTTTTCACACAAATATTTAATTAAATATAAATCTCACTAAGTTTCCGTAGTTTTCATAAACTGCGAAGTATTCGATCAACCAGAGATGCTTAATGAAGTGAAGTTCCGGATTCTAAAATTTCTTCTACTAAAGCATTGTTTTGTATTATGTTGCCGTATATAAATATATGTAAATTAAGTTGCCTAGTATTTTCTTTCACTTTTATATCAAAGTTTTGCATTAAAAGAATATATATCTCAATATAAAAGTCCAATTATACAAAAAAATCAAGTTTCATTTTAGGATCTAGCCGACCCAGTGTAACAGTTTAAAAAACATTCATTTTTTCATCATTTGAAAGTCATTACAAAAATCTTAAGTTTTCCCCATCTCCCAGAACAAAAAATACTAGTTTTCATGTTGGCAATCAGACCCATATTTGATGAATGATAGACGAGATTTCTAGCCACTAAATTTCATAACAACAGATTAATGAAAATAGTTTTTAATTTAAAGTTGATATAAAATGAAATTAGTTTTTTAATATGTGGTTTTTTTGTCAAATGCTGAGATATTTATGAATATATATATATGTCTCCCCATCATTTTCATTATAATATTGAATTTCAAAAAATCTTACACATTTTACTTTTCAGCAAAAAAACTTTTATTATTGATTACAGTTTCGACTGTACCATGCAGTCTTCATCAGATCTACAAAATTTGAACACACATAAAAATCATTTTCATCTTAACTATTCATAAAATGTTGATCAATTTGTTTTTTATCCTATTTCTTGTTCACTTTAGCTATATATATATATATTATCTTTGTTATTTTTTTATTATTATCAAACTCCTTTACATAATCAATCTAATTTCTCACCCTTTTCTTAGTTTATTTAATAAGTATTCTCTATTAATTCTCAGTCATTACTCCAAATTTTCTATTGTCCTCAAACTTGCATCCTAATGTTACCAATATTTTTTTCTCAAGTTTCTATAGGAGGAAAGTTATACTCCAAATAAATTATTTACAGATCTTTCTTATTGCATTGCCAAATCCATATAATATTAATATCATCTATGTTCTTTATTACTTTTTACAACCCACTATTGACAGTTTCGATTGCCCTGTAATCTTCTTCAGAACCATAATAAACACAATGCAAATATATGAATACAAATACACATACATATTTCTATCATAATAATTATTAATATATCCACATATATCTTTATATATCTCTCCATATAATTATTATCCTTTTATATATTATACATTTTACTCTTTTTTATATAATAAATTTATCAATTAATACTTCTATAATCATATATATTATTTTTATTTTTTTATTTTACTCTTCTCTAACATTATATATTCATACTTTTATATTTTATATTATTATTATTCATTATGTTAACATTCAATATGTATAATTTTCTTTAACCTATAATATAATTTTTTAACATATTTTTTATACTTCCCTCAAACTTTTAAATTTTACAGTTATACGTTAATAATTCCCTCTTTCTATTTTTTATATAATTAAATCTATTTTTTTTTATGTCAAAATTTTTTTCAGGCCCAAATTTCTATTTAATAGTGGGTTAATATTATTAATATAAATAACTTCTTTTATTTTTCTATCCCTTTTATTATTTGTAAATTGGAAATTGTATCATCTTTATACAATCCTTTCCAAACTCGTGCCCTGTTTCTAATGTATGTAAATATATCGGCGAATTTATGTTGTAATAGTTTTCTATATATTGAATTCTTTGTTTCTCTTACATAATTTACTTTTATATGATTAATTTGACACTTTTTACAATTAATTTTATATATTCCATTTATTTCATTATCTGAATTTTTATTATAATTACTAATATACTTATTTTCTAAAATACTAATCATATTTTTTCTGTTTTTATTAATTATTCTAACATTTATTATATTATTAAATTTTTAATTATCATTATTTATAAATTTTTCTTTTATTAAATCTATTTGTTTAACATAATCTTCTTTACTTGAACAATAATTTACTGCTCTATAATTCTAGAATGTATTTATTTATTTTATATTTGTATATGAGGGCCAATTAGTTATATTATTATCTATATTACTTTTCTTATGAGTTGATGTTTCAATCCTACATTTCTCTTCTTCATATGACTTAATCATCGTTATATCTAAATATGCTAGTATATTATTCTCTTCTCTTTCTACGATAAATGTAATATTTTTATTCATCTTATTAATATCCTCTATAAATAAATCTGTCTTTTTTTTTATATTAAATATCAATAAATAATCATCTATATATTTTTTAATAAAGAATAGAGTATTATTATTCACTAACAACTTCTTCAATGCTTCCATATAAATATTATTCAATACTCCAATTAATGCTCCTCCTATTAGCAAACCTTTTTGTTTACAAAATTTATCATTAAATTGAAATGTTATTTCTTTACAATATATTTCTAAAATCTCCTTTAATTGTTTTATAGGTATATTTTTTTTATTATTATTATCCTTTTTATATCTATTAATTACTATATCTATTGCTTTTTCCACATTAATATTTGTATACATTGGTACAATGTCCAGTTTAATCATTGTCAAATTATAATTACTATATTTATTTAATTCATTTTTAATTTCACTTACTAAAATTTTATTATTTTTATATATGATATATAGGTAGTATTAATATACAGTATTCCGTTAACACTTTATTTGCCAACCATTTAGATATTTTATTGTAATATGAACTATTACCATTAAAACAGGCAAAACTCTCTATACAGTAGTGCTACTCGGTGCAAGCCAGAGTAATCAATGGATGACAGGTTTCTATCTAATGCCAACTCATCCAATATCCCCAGACTAGTTTTTGGCTGTGGCCTTTGTGAGTGAGGAGCTTCGGATCTGAGGGCACTGCACCTAGATCATAGGATCTAGTGCAACCCTCTAGCAGCTACCTTTTATCTCTACTTAACTACAAAACTATGAATTTAAAATTGAAAACAATAATATTTTCAATCCGAGCTCTGTATCTTATATAGTCATATAGATCTGAACTCAGTTCAGTACCCATACATTTTGGTATTCTTTAATAACCATAGCCACCACTATTCTATTAGGCAGGATTGATATTAAAGAACCAAAGACATCAAAATGTATGAGTACTGAACTGAGTTTAGTGAGTTCAGACCTATATGAATATATAAGCTAATGAGCAAGTAGAAATAAAAGGTGACTTCTGGAGGGTTGCATTAGATCCTAAGATCTAGGTGCAGTGCCCTTAGATCTGAAGCTCCTCATTGACGAAGGCCACAAGCCAGAAACTAGTCTAGGGATATTGGATGAGTCGGCATTAGATAGGGATTTTATGCACAAGCCTTCTGGCATCCATTGATTACTCTGGCTTTCACTGAGTGGCACTACTGTATAGAGAGTTTTGCCTGTCTTAATAATAGTTATGAGCAAGCATAAGAAACAATGATCATGTGATGTTTAGTGATTTAACTACTACCATTAATAACTGGCTACTTAATGGTACATATTCTTTAAAAATTTTAGATGCTCCATAAATTTTAGTTGCTATGCAATCTTTTACCTCTAAATAATCAAATGTATTATAATCAATTATACTCTTTTTATAAAAGTCTCTTATTGTGTATATACTCTTACATTCAATAATTTAGTATCATCTTTTTTAATTCTCCCAAATATATTATCTTTCAACATATTGTTCATTTTTTCTATATAATCCTCTTTATTAATCATAACCAATTTATTCCCTTTATTTGACTTTGTAAAAATTATTTTATCTTTATATTTATTCTATATTTCTTTAATATCCTTTATTTTAATAATATCACCATCCTTATGAATTCCTTTATTATTTCTTCTTTATTCTATAAATCATAATATCTATTTCATTATTAAATTCTTCCATCCATATTTCATCTTTATTACTAATAATTTTATTACTATCTATATTCGGATAATAAAAGATTTTGTAATTCTCATCTCTACATACTTCTGTGCTATTTTCTATTTAACATTCTCAATTCTGTTGTTTCATTATTACCATTATATCCATATGGTACATATTTAATCCCTTTACTTACAATTTCCTAGGAAAATGATAAGAAACAAAATCAAGATTATAGAAGAATTAGAAAAGTCGATATTAAAAGTATTTATTAATAATAGTTATAACATAAAACAAAGGTTAATATTGAATCAATTAACAAAGAAAATAACTAAGAAAGAAGAAATTTTTTTTAGAATACAAAGAATAGACATAATAAAAAAATAAGGAGGTTAAAAGAAGAAAAAGGACCAAAAAAAAGATGAGAAGCTAAGTTTGCCAAATATACAAAAAGCACAAGAGTAGATGATCCAATTCCTTCTTTAGTTTGCAATGCAGTGTGGTGTATTTCTTTTATTATTTCATGACTAAATGAAACAGTCATGTCTTGCATTGGTGGTCGAGAGATCAGCGCGACTGCCTTGCATTTGCAGGCAGTTGCCCGGGTTGCGGGTTCGCGTCCCGGCCGATGCTATGACACTTAAAAAAAAAAAATGAAACAGTCATCTCTGCTTTGTTCTCATTTACATTTAGTACTGTATGACGTTAATATTTATTTAATTATCTATGCAGGAGTTATTATAATACAATAAAGCCCTTATCCTCCATCTAATTATGTATTATTTTATAATTGGTAGTCTATATTTATATCTAGCATTAATTCCAGAATTTCAACATGTTTGACATACTTAGCTCTATTTACATCAAAAAATGGCTGAAGGAAGGAGTTTGCTGTTAACTGAAAGATATTTTGATTCCTCTTTGAGGCTTTAAAAGAACTGAGCAGGTCAAATTCGTAATGTCCACCCCATACATTTTGTCATTGCAGTTGTTATTATTATGTGATTATACATATAAATATAAACATGAATGGTTTATTCACCAACATGCATTGTTCAACATTGGTGAATTTATTGGCTTTATACCTCTGAATTTAAGATTAAGAAATATCACGCTCTCTTCTTAGTTGCCTGATAGCTCTTAATTGAAATATTTTCTTTAAGGCAGAATGAATGTATGTATAGATGATTTTTTTATTTTCTAATAGCTATTTACAATCATGACAAACAAAACTAAATCATAGTATTCCCAAGAGTATGTAAAGTTAACAGCCATTGTGGTGATTGGTGGCTGAATGTGGGAAATGCTAAGAATCCCCTGATTGTGAACCCAGGCTGCCATTTGATGATGACTTTTTATTTAGTACTTATAATTGCAGATTACTTTCAAGTGAAGGAAGATTGCAAGAATTGGAAGAACTATCTGATATGAAATAGGATATTATTGGACTATGTGAAGTTAGAAGAAAAGTAAAGAGACAATTGATTTAAAAAGAGGACATGTACTATACTACAAAAACACAAAAATTGGAAGTGCAAGTGAAGTAAGATTCATTATAAATAAAAATGGAAGAACAACATTGTGATAATTGATAGCCTATTACACAGGGTGGCACAATGCTTAATGGTTATGCCCCGACAAATTCCCACTGTGTTGAAGAATAAAGGATTTTTATATGGATATATAAAAGGCTTTTGATCAGTTCAAACAACATTTTGAAATTGTTATGGGCAACTTTAAGACTGGAATTATATTGAAAGATAAAAGTGCTATGGGTAAATTTTGTTATAGTGATAGAAATGAGAGGACATATTCTTATGGAGATTTTCAGAAAAGGACAGCTTTATATTATGAATTCCTTTTTTGAAAAAAAAATGGACATGGAAGCATCCAAATATTTGACTAACAGAGAATACATATTTCAAGATTGCAATGTTCTTAATAAATTCAAGACATGAAGTGATTATTGATTAGTAAGATATAAGACATGTTAATGCAAAACTAGGGACAAAAATTATTAAGAAAAACAATATTTACAGTTGATATTCTTAATCTTCAGAAACCTTCCAATGGATTTAAATTAGAACATGCAAATCATTTTCAAATATTATCCGACTTTGAACATGATTCAGATTTGAACAAAATCAATTGAAAGATAATTGATACACTTTTAAACTGCAATAAAAACAATTGATTCAAAAAAGCAGCAATGGTCCAGTAAAATCCTTCTGAGACAAGACAATTTATGAAAAAAAGGAGGAATATGAAAATATATCAAAGTGATGCATTAAAAAGAATTGTATATCTATTTTGTAAAAAAGAATTGATAATGACATAAATAAATATAATTGTGAACTAACAAGAAAACCTATAGAAGAGAATATGTCTCAAGAGTTTAGAACATCTTGGTATTGGTAGGAAAGTTATTTCTGCAATAAGAAAAAGAGATGAAATTATTTAAAAAAAATAGAGATGGCATCATGAAATATGTAGAAAAGTTCTTTCAAGAATAGCAATAAAGAACAAGGGAAAGTACCTTCTACAATCACTATATTTTCTGAATTGCCCAGAATTTTAAATGGAGAAGTAAGAAATGCACTTAAATCGATGAAGAAAGCAAAGCTCCAATAATGGTGGAATTGTAATTGTTTCTTAAAAGAAGCAGGTGAAGAAATAGAAACATTTTTGACAAAATTATATATCAAATTTCTAAATGATAAAGATGATTGAAAGAATGCAGTATTAATATTAATATTTAAAAAAGTGATAAAGAAGATATTAGAAATTACAGACCCGTCAGTTTTATACAAAATTTTACCAAGATAATTGCAACTTGTCTGCAGCGAACTTTGAATTTAATCAACTGGCAAAACTCTCCATATAGTAGTGCCACTCAGTGCCAACCAGAGTAATCAATAGATACCAGAAGGCTTGTGTATAAAATCCCCATCTAGAGCCTACTCATCCAATATCCCCAGACTAATTTCTGGCTTGTGGCCTTCATCAGTGAGGAGCTTTGGATCTGAGAGCACTGCACCTAGATCTTAAGATCTAATGCAACCCTCCAGAAACCACCTTTTATCTCTCCTTAACTACAAAACTATGAGAAAAAATTGAAAACACAATATTTTCAATCTAAGCTCGATAGCTTATATAGTCATATGGGTCTGAACCCAGTTCAGTACCTATACATTTTGGTGTCTTTGGCTCTTTAACAACCATGGCCATCACTATTCTATTAGGCAGGATTGGTTTAAACCACTAAACATCACATGATCATTTTTTCTTATGCTAGCACATAACTGTTATTAAAACAGGCAAAACTCTCTCCATACAGTAGTGCCACTCAGTGCCAACCAGAGTAATCAATGGATGCCAGAAGGCTTGTGCATAAAACCCCATCTAGAGCCTACTCATCCAATATCCCCAGACTAATTTCTGGCTTGTGGCCTTCATCAGTGAGGAGCTTTGGATCTGAGAGCACTGCACCTAGATTTTAAGATCTAATGCACCCTCCAGCAGCCTTCTGGCATCCATTGATTATTCTGGTTTGCACTGAGTGGCACTACTGTATGGAGAGAGTTTTGCCTGTTTTAATAACAGTTATGTGCTAGCATAAGAAGTAGTGATCATGTGATGTTTAGTAATTTAATCAACTAAAAGAACAAGCTGGATTTAAAAGGGATTTTAGTATAGTGGATCAATCCAAGTATTGAGAGAAGTTATAAAAAGAACCAATTAATATGAGTTGCCATTATGCTTTGGATTTGTAGATTATGAAAAGGCTTTTGATTCTATAAGCATTTCTTCAGTGATTAAAGCACTGGATGTAATTAGAGGGATATGAATTTGGGATTTTTCATTTTTATATTCATCCACCACTCAATCTCAAGCAACCAATACCCATGACCACATATATGAAAAAAGATAGATGATCACCAGCATATATATTTTGGGCAGAACTGGCACTCATTAGTTGGGGCATTATTTACTGTTACTTTAAAGCATACTTTTATTATTTTTACCAGTGTTGATGTGATATCTTATGTACAAAAAATAAAAAGCTTCCTTTTTATGAACTTTCTGAATATAATATTTGGTTAGAGGTGTCATTATGAAAAACAATTTTTAATATCATTAGTTCTTCTTTGAAACATTTAGGATAGAAGATGCATCAATTTATTTAAACCAAAATGCAGTGATAGAAATAATTTATAGAAATATAAGATTGTGAGTGAGAGGTGATTGGATAGGATTCATCATGAAAATTGATAAATGTTGAAAAATATATTTGCTTTCTAATACAATTTAAAAACCATGTTTGAAATTAAAGGAAACAAAAATTTCTATTAAAAAAAGCCCTAACAAAAATGACTTAAGATCACTGATGGATTTATTGAAAGGCTGACAGTTTGAAAAACATGGTGTTATAAAACTATTGCAAAAGATGGGGTAATCATGCTTAATTAATAGAATCAGGTTTGAAATACATTATAGAAATCATTTATATATTTTTCCAATGAAGTACAAAAAAATAATTTATACAAATACTAACCTATATGCAGATATAAAACAAGCTTTGGATAAACTTGAAAATTTTATTAAAAGTTTATAATTCTATCTAAACAAAACAAATAATTCAAACTATTTTCTTTCCTTCATACAAATCGATAGAAATTCAAAGATTTGATTGGGCATTGGCTTTCAGGGTTCAATGTTCAGTAATTTTCTTTCTTAGATTTGTCAGTTTAAAAGATCACATTCAGAAAACAATCCTGCTGTCAAGAAGTTTCTGCATGAAGAAAAAAAATGATCAAAGAGAATGTTTGTTATGGTAGCAGACCTACTGTATTAGATCCATTACACACTTCCAACTAATAATAGGAAGATACAAAGTTGGGACTACAGTTACTTATAACAGAAACACCATTTTCCTTCAAAATAAGCTCATGATACGTTCATCAAGATAATTCTAGGATAAAGTACATTAGTTTATCTTAATCCAGAACTTTCAATGTGACTTCATAATTGATTAGTAAATATCTGATTTTTTTAGAGATTGTGCATAATTTAAGAAGGAACCAAGAACATACTAATATATTCCAGAGAAAAAACAATTATTATAGTCTTCCTATCTACAAGATTCAGCTACAGTCAGTAAATTCTGAAGAGATTTGATACTCATTAAATTTATTTTAGATGATCCTAACTCAATTTTTTTTACTTTGATGAAATTGGATGTATGACATAGAACAATACTCATTTTTGTCTCCTTAGCTTTGTAAACTATTAGGAATTTTAAACTTCTTTCTTGATATTATAATATATAAAATTAAAAGTGTGTAAAGTGCTTGAAAGAGAAGCTATACAGAGTGAAAAAAATATTAAATGCTAATCGCTTTCGAGGCCGTTTGCCTCATATTTATAGTGATAATGTGAAATGCAGAACAGAGAAATAAAGGCAATATGCAAAGTATATGCAAATGATTTAGATAGTCTAATGTTTGGAAATGTCAAAGCGGGCATCACGTCTGTTGATAGAGTTATTGTTGCCATTAATGAAGTACACTTCTCTAATTTTCTGTTTGATGTCATTATTCTCTATGTAAACTATTTGGATTGGAGGATTCAAATATATGGCCTGTCTTTTTGAAATGTTCTAATAATGTTGAAGAGTAAGAAAATTTGCATGCACCCATATTTCTGAGAATACAAACAGTAACCCATGGCAAGCTAATTACAACTGATCTAGAGTGAACTTTGGATTCTAACCAATAAAAAGAACAAGCTGGATTTATAAGTGATTTTAGAACAATGGATTGCATTCATGTATTGAAAGAAGTTATGGACAGAATCAATGAATATGAATTTCCACTATGTTTTGGATTTATATATTATGAAAAGATATTTGATTCTATGAGCATTTCCATAGTGATTAAAGATTTGGATCAAAATATAGCCCCAGAATATTATCATATTGTGAAGAATATTTATTAAAGAGCAGTGACAGAGTTTAGAACACATAATGATGTTAAAAAGATTAACATTGAGAAAAGTGTAGCAGTTTTACAAGTATTTTGTAACCACTAAACATCACATGATTGCCATTTCTTATGCTTGCTCAAGCTGTTAAAACAGGCAAAACTTTCCATATAGTAGTGCCACTCAGTGCAAGCCAGAGTAGTCAATGGATGCAAGAAGGCTTTGTGCATAAAATCCCTATCTAGTGCCTACCCATTCAATATCCCCAGACTAGTTTCTAGCTTGTGGCTTTCATCAGTGTGGTTTCTTACATCCATTGATTACTCTGGCTTGCATTAAGCGGCACTACTGTATGAAGAGTTTTGCCTTTTTAAGTATTTTGTGGATTAAAATCAGAAGCTAAGGAAATAATAATAAATGGAGATTATTTAAGTTATCTAGATTTTGTTGATGTTATAATTGTTTTTGCAAATAATGCTTCAGAGTTTCTAGAAATGTAAGAATTATCAGGTGAAACTAAGAAGTGGATCTAAAGATAAATGCTCACAAGATTAAAGTAATGTTCAATAAATTTTCTCAGAATATGAAAATAAAGATTGCTAATCATTAATTAGAAGAAATTAACAACTACAAATACATTAGATTATTAATATCAATAAAAACCTTAATCATAGAATTAAACTTAGATGGAATGCTTTTGATAGAAATAACTTCATATTAAAAAAGAGTATGTTTATGTGTTTGAAGAGGAAATTCTTTAATATGTATTTTACCAGTTCATACTTATGGATATGAGACTTGGATACTTAATAGAAGAACAATAAAGATATTTCAAACTACTCAAAAAAATATAGAGTGATGTTTTTTAGAAGTACATAAGAGAACAAACAGGAATCATTTAAAGAGGTAAAAGATTGAAAGGAAGCTGGGCTGGATATACTGTTAGAAGAGATAATAATGAATGAACAATTGATATTTTAAATTGTACTCCAAGAGGTTCTAAAAGAGCTAGAAAATGACCACATATGAGATAGATGGATGAAGTGGAGAAAAGATACTATGGATCAGAAAAATATATTTAAACTTGGAAAGAGATCTTCATCCTGCAGATTGAATATGATGATGATGATGATATATATATATACATTAAACATGTTTTGGAGAAATTTATAATTATATATCTTTTCTCTTTAAGACTACCTGTCAGTACCCTCTATTTCTCACTTTCTTTGGTTCTCTTTGTTGTATTTCTCATAATTTATTAACATCCTTTACATGTAATTCACACAGTTTTAAATATATATAAAAATAGAATGGAGGTGATTAAGCTTCATCTAGCCATGAAATAATTAAACAAATCTACCTCATCATGTTGGCAAACTAAAGTAAAGAGTTGACCATCATCTATTCTTATGCATTTCAGTGTCATCATCATTGTCAACCATTATCGATCCACTACAGGATGAAGGTTTCTCCAAGTTCAATCCATCTTCTCTGATCTCTAGCCTTTCTTTTCCACATCATTCCAGCACACTCTTATTTCATCCACCAATCTCTTATGTGGTTTCATTCTAGGTCTTTTAAATCTCTTGGAATCCAGTTTAAGATTTCAACTATCCATATATTATCATCTCTTCTAGTAATATGGCCAGGCCAACTCCACTTCTGTCTCCTAATTCTTTCAATGATGTCAGTAACAGCTGCTTGTTCTTTTATCCATGTATTTTGGTTTTAATCTCTTCTTGTTGTTGCTAGCATGCTTCTCTCTACACTTCATTGAGTGGTCTGAAGTTTCTGTATTGCTTTTCTGTTAAGTATCCAAATCTCATACCCATAAGTAAGAACTGGTAAAACATATTTATTATAAACTTTTATTTTCAAACACATAGGCTTATATCCTTTCAATATCAAGTTATTTCTCATCAAAACCACTCCGATCAAGTTTAATTTTATGATTAATTTCATCTGTTATGTTTCCATCTATAACAATAATCTGGCCAAGACATTTGTATTTGTTAATTTCTTCTAATTATCAATCTTTTATTAAACATTACTTTAGTATTTTTAACATTTACCATTACTTCTATTTTCATCTGATAACTTTTGCAACATTTCCTTAAATTCTGAAATAATATTTGCAAAAACAATTACATCATCTGAAAAATCTAGATGACTTAAATAATCTCCATTTACTTTTACTCCGTTATCTTCACAAAATACTTCTTGCAAAACTGCTGTCATACACCCTTCTCAATGATAATTTTCCTAGTATCATTATGCGGGATTCAAACTCAGACTTTCACACGACCCACTATTCTCTGTGCCATCTCATATTGCTGACCTACCTGATCACACACGTGTTGAAAAGATAAATAATCGCCAATATACGTATTTTATGCTAAACCAGCAATCATCAGTTGGTCTAGATTACTATCCTCACACATATATATAATCAGTGCTCAGCTTTATATTAAGATAGCCAATCTTCATACTTTAATGGACAGGCTATGACAACCTTGGCACTAACAAGGGCTTTGAGCATTCCTCCATCAGATTTTCAATGAAATGGAAGTCTGAGGAGTTTGTGAGTTGGAATAGTTTGAAGCCTGTCCATTAAAGTATGAAGATTGGCTATCTTAATATAAAGCTGATCACTGATTATATATATGTGTGAGGATAGTAATCTAGACCAACTGATGATTGATGGTTTAGTATGAAATACATATATTGGTGATTATTTATCTTTTCAACATGTGTGTGATCAGGTGGGTCAGCAATATGAGATGGCACAGGGTGTAGTGGATCATATGAAATTCTGAATTCGAATCCCGCATATATTACATATATAAATGCAGGTTTAAGCCTGTACAATGTATTAGTATCATTATGTAATGTAATCATTGCTGTTGCATTTTTATAAATATTCTTCCGACTGTGACTATATTACAGTTGGAAGGGTGATAAGATTGCATCCTGTTCAGTAAAGTTTAAAGAATTGCTATTTTAATATAAACCATAAGTGCAACCATTTATTAAATAGATTGCTTCCAGCCATTTTATTGTTTCAAGATGTACTATAGACATAATTAATATAACAAGAAGCACTCTAGATATGATTAGTGTAACAATAAATACTATAGAAATGTTTAGACATAGTTAATGTAAAAATTATAGGCGTGTTTTTAATGTACTATCTTGCCAAAAACATATCTTGAGCAAAGTTCTGTTCAGTCAAAAATTTGACTTAAAAAATTAAGAACGTGTACTGCTAAAGTTTATTGCTAAGTTTAAATATAGCTTGTTGTTAATAGAAGTTTATTCATATTATACTACTGATACATGAAAAATGAGAGGAAGTTTTAGTACTGAGATGAAATGTCTGTGATATTTGAAATGAAACTGGTGTTAAATGGGATTGTGTAAGAAGTTGTTTCCATTTTTGTAAAAGCAGACAATTAAGATGTGATATAAGTTTTGATTGTAAGGTTTCAAATTTGAAGTAATCAAAAACTTTATCATTTTGGTTTTTTAGATTTATAATATGGTAATGATTATGCTAATATTGCCAATTTAAAAATTAACATAAGAAAATTATTGATGTTTTTTAAGTGCAATTTATAAGAATTTGTTTTAATAATTGTTTTAAAAAAAACTAGTTTTTTTAACAGCCAATTTTAAACAAAATTATTGGATTATCTTCAGTGTAAGGATATATGATTTGGTAGCTTTTTGAGTAGAAAAATGAACATAGATATTGAAATGCAACACAGACTCCAATTTATTCTGTTAATTAGATTTATTGCTTTGGTGATCATGCAACATTTAGTGGTTTAATCTGGTGCTTTGCCAAAAATATTTCTGGAAAGTGAGGTAGGAACCTCATCGCTATAAATAAAGTCTCTGGAATTTCTTTAAAATCTAAAGTTGTTTTATATTATTTTAAATTATTATTCCAATGTCATAATATTAATTGATAATATTCTCCAGTTTGCTGTTTAAGAAAATATTAAATAAACAATTGCAATGACATATAGTTATAGAATTGGATGTGTGAAATAGATAAAATGTAACAGACTCTAAAAAGATATTTTATAGTGAATGTGAGCATATTTGTAGGAAAGGTAGCCTCATTTATATTATAAAGATTGACTTGAAGTCACAATAAATAATTATGTATTAATTGTTTTGATTGGTATGACAGGGTCAAAAATAAAATAAACTGGAAAGCTAGTGGTAGACTCTTGGGGGAAAAATTGCTGCAGGTCAGGGTAAAAGATAGTATTAAAACATGTTATAAATATTAAAGAAAAAATTCATCTTTAACTTTTATTTTTTATTTCTGTAACTTTCTTTTTGGAGTTAGAATAATCATACTTCTGCATGAGTAATTAGTAATGATATATACATGTGTGTGTCAATTAATTTATATTAAGTGTTATTAAAACAGGCAAAACTCTCTATACATATTGCCACTCAGTGCAAGCCAGAGTAATCAATGGATACCAGAAGGTTTGTGCATAAAATCCTCATCTAGTGCCTACTCATCCAATATCTCCAGACTAGTTTCTGACTTGTGGCCTTCGTCAGTGAGGAGCCTTGGATCAGCACTGCACCTAGATCTTTGGATCTAATGCAACCCTCTAGCAGCCACCTTTTATCTCCACTTTACTATGAATCTTAAATTGAAAACACCTTAATATTTTCAATCCAAGCTCATTAGCTTGTAGTCATGTAGTTCTCAACTCAGTTCAGTACCTCTACATTTTGGTGTCTTTGGTTCTTTAATAACCATGGCCACAAATGAAACAAAAGACACCAAAATGTATAGGTACTGAACTGAGGTCAGAACTATAGGACTATATAAGTTGATGAGCTTGGACTGAAAATATTATAGTGTTTTCAATTTAAGTCTCATAGTTTTGTAGTTAAGTAGAGATAAAAGGTGGGTGCTGGAGGGTTGCATTAGATCCTAAGATCTAGGTGCAGTGCTCTCAGATCCAAGGCTCCTCACTGATGAAGTCCACAAGCCAGAAACTAGTCTGGAGATATTGGATGAGTAGGCACTAGATGGGTATTTTATGCACAAGCCTTCTGGCTTTCACTGAGTGACAATACATATAGAGAGTTTTTCCTGTTTTAATAACAGTTAAGAGCAAGCATGAGAAATGGTGATCATGTGTTGTTTATAAAAAAAGTGCTTAAAAGAGTGTTAGAAACTAATGCAGTAGAGCCTTTATATAGCCAAATCACTAAAGAGACTTCACATTTTTATTTATGATTATCCATCTTCATTTTAATAGTGTATTCTTATGCAAAACTAACAAAAAGTCTGGTTTATTAATAAAATTGAAAAAAAAAAAAGATTTCTCAATTTTGATTAATGCAAAATCATATTTGAAATAAGTTCAGATATTATTCTGAAGCAATTCTAATTTAATAATTAATAAATGTAATAATGCTCAAGGCTAAATGGGTTTATAAATAATCATTAAAAACCAGTTAACACTTAGACAATTCCAATATCAATAACAATCAACAATTTCAAGCTGTTGTCAAGGCAACAATTAGAAATTATTGATGTTGGGATTGTCTAAGTGTTGACTGGTTTTTAATGATAATTTAATAATATGTTATTTTTATATAACAAAAATATATCCTTAAAAAAATTAAAAATTAAATCTAAAATATATCTCCTAAGTATCAAAATAAACATATTTTTAACTCCACAAATCAATATTAAAACTTTCTAATGTAATTATTTCAATTCTCTAATATTTACCAATTTAAACTGCTGAAAGCCGTCCAGTTTCATGGCAGCTGGTCTCCAAAAATCCACAATGTTTACAGATTAATAAGATTTGAATTTTTGGTAATCTAGTCTGTTGTATAACAATAATGATTTTAACTGTCAACAGAGATAAATTAGTAGCATGATAAGCTTACTTTGACTGGTTAATTTCATAATTATGCTATTTTGGATAATCAATTTCATTATTGAAATTGCCATGTTATATTCACACATAACTATGCTATCTTTTGATTTGGTTTTTCAATAATAAACTTGATTATATGTCATTTAATGTTTATCATCAGAAATGTTATAACTCATGGATGGAAGTTCCATGCATTTTTTTAAGACAATTTAAAGCAATACTCAAAAAGTTCATTTATAAAAATGAGGTCTATCTTAAATTATGCAAATATTTTAATACAATATTCAAAAGTAGATTAATCTTAATTTCATAAGAAATATTTTAAAGTTACATCAAATATTTTATCTTATTAGAAAAGTTCATTTCTTTAAAGACAAATAGCATAATTGTGGAATAACATGTATTGCTGATAAATCATAAACTATATTAATAATTGGAATAAAACACCTGATATAAAGATCAGGTTGAACATTCAAATATACAAGTATATTGGTAACCTTTGTGGGCAATAATCACAACTTTTTGTTTTTAGATGGCAATTATTTTTCAGGATGTTAAAACCACTATTTTATAAAATTTTAAAAAATCTGTAAAGGCACTTGTCATTTAATCAATATTTTAGATATTGAATCAAAATAAATTAGGTCACATTAACATCAAAATTCACTGCCTAAGTTTAAAAAGGTACACTATAATTGAATCAGCTATGTTTCAGGCTCATTAAGGATAAAAAAAATTTAAACAAATACTGTGAAGAAATTGCATATCTGCAGGATCTGATCTGGACTGGATTATTTATCATTATCTGACGTCTTATGAACATTGTTGTTCCCTCAAAAATAATTTGGAAGTTTTCATTGGAAAATTTAAGTTTTCTATAAATAAATCAAAATATGAATTGTAAGTATAGAAACATATAGTGAAAGTCTTTTTTAGCTTTTGACCTTTACGAATAAGAACTATTAATGCAAATCATTTTTTTAAATTTATAATAACTCAAAAAAAAAAATTGAAGTATTAACCCTTAGTTTTTACCTTCCTTTTGTTAATTTATAATATCTCAAAAAAAACAACAACAACAACTGAAATACTAACCCTTAGTTTTTATTTTCTTTCTAGAAAATAATAATCTCATTGTTTAACATAAAATTAATTGGAAAAGGGGTTTTAATGGCAATCATTTGCATAGAATAACACCTGTACGTATGTTTAAACAATGTGTATAGATTTTATGAATAAAAAAACTATAGCTATATAATAAATAAATTTAAGTATGGTGAATATTTGATGTTAAATGCTGCAAATAAATATTATTTAAAAGTTTGTCAGACTGAAAAATAAAACCATCCTGTAATAAGATTTCTATCCAAACAGCTTCATTAGTTAGTTATCATCTTCTGCCATTACCTTTAGTTATGACCAAATTTTATAGCTATCGGTAATGTTTTATAAAGTGATTTAAATGATTTAATGTCAAATTTGTAAAATGGTGCTTCATTATTATATATTATATCTGCATAAATGTAATAAAAAACATATAATATTTATTTAGGATGTGGATTTGGGGATGGTTTATCTTAATACCAGTTGCTTTGGCAGATGTTTATTTACACAATCCAAGAGGATCTAATAATCGGTTGAATGAAAAATCAGCAGTTCGAAATAATGCAAATAGGCTTTTTGATTCGGAGGTATGTTTTTAAATGTATATTTATGTTATTAATTCATTCAATGATATAATAAAGAAAATAAATATAATAATACAATGTTTATAATGGCTAAATAGAAATTTACTATAATTAATTATAATTTTCATTTAACCACTAAACATCACATGATCACTATCTCATACTAGCACATAATTGTTATTAAACAATTCAAAACAAAGCAAAACTCTCCATATAGTAGTGCCATATTGTGCTAACAAGAGCAATCAATGGATGCCAGAAGGCTTGTGCATAAAATCCCTATCTAGTGCCTACTCATCCAATATCCCCAGACTAGTTTCTGTCTTGTGGCCTTCATCAGTGCTCTCAGATCCAAGACTCCTCACTGATGAAGACCACAAGCCAGAAACTAGTCTGGGGATATTGGATGAGTAGGCACTAGATAGGGATTTTATGCACAAGCCTTCTGGCATCCATTGATTGCTCTTGTTAGCACAAGATGGCACTGCTATATGGAGAGTTTTGCTTTGTTTTGAATTGTTTAATTTTCATTACTTAGAGTATGCTATATTAATATTGTAAATAAGTTTATAATTAAATAAAATGAATGCACAAACAAATAAATCTAACATTGAAAATATTTACTAATACTTGACTCAGAAAAATGAATTTGATCAAGGCACATAATAATAACCTGCTTAAGAATTAGATAATTTTAGCAATTTTGTTAAGTATAGCTGAGTGTGCTTTCGGCTGGTAAAGCCAGGTTCGTAGTGCTCAAGGGGTGGCTGGGTATGTTCTAGCAATCAAGCCAATAAACATCACATGATCACCATTTCCTATGCCTGCTCATAACTGTTATTAAAACAGGCAAAACTCTCTATATGTATTACCACTCAGTGCAATCCTGAGTATAGTTAAATAGAAATAAAAGGTGGCTGCTAGAGCGTTGCCTTAGATCCTAAGATCTAGGTGCAGTGCTCTCAGATCCAAGGCTCCTCACTGACGAAGGCCACAAGCCAGAAACTAATCTGGGGATATTGAATGAGTAGGCACTAGATGGGGATTTTATGTACAAGCCTTCTGGCATCCATTGATTACTCTGGCTTGCACTGAGTGGCGCTACTGTATAGAGAATTTTGCCTATTTCTCTAGCAATTAAAGTATATGATGTTACTTTATTTAAATTAGAAATTTAAATATTTCATTTGTTGGAGAGTTGAACGCTATTCTCTGTAAATAATTTAGTGTCATATATTTAAATGTTGCAGCATATCCAGTCATCTCTTGAGTGCTATAAATCTGGCTTCATTGGCCAAAAGCACGCTCAGCCACAGTTAATAAATTAACATATGGAATAAACCTTTACTTAGCTAACATTCAAAACATTTAAGTAAACTAATTACAAATAGGATAAGGAAAATAACCTGTATAATAAAATAATTATTGATTTTTCTTTATTTATACATGGGGAACTGGCAAAAAAATTGATCGAGAAGGGTTCTTGAAAGTGGGTAACACTTATAAAGTTTTAAAAAATATTGGAAAATAAATTACAAAAAATTGGCATTGATCGTGTTTGTGTTTATTGCATATCTGTATAATTACAAAATATTATGTTTTTTAACGTACTCCATTTTACTAATGTTATAATAAAAGCAGATTATTCTTAGATAATATTATTATATATGATTCCAAAGGGTATTTAGCAATCTATTTAAAGTCATCAAAAATGGAAATAATGAATTCCAGTATGCTGTTTTATACAATTTTTTTTTTGTTCTATTTAAAATATATTTTCATTTTCAAAAAAGAGCATCTGTAGTGAACTGGTGTTGTTAATAAGGTATTTTAGTTCAGGATCAACTTAGACAAATTATAATACATTTATCGCCTTAATAACATTAATGCCGAAACTTAAAAAATAATAAGTTATAGTCAGAAATATCACCAAATTCACCACTTCCTTTATTTTGCTGTAATATCTTATATAAATGCAATTTTCCCACTGTACTTTAAATACTTTTTGCAAAAACCTTTTATTGTACATATATGCAAACACAATCTTGCATTTCAACATTTTTTATGGTACTATTTATATAGTTAAGTATTTTATTTTATTTTTTCATTATATCATAGCTCTGAAGAAAACTGCAGGACAGTTGAAACGTAAGATTGTGTAAGCATATATGTACAATAAAAGGTTTTGGCTAAAAAGTGTTTAATGTACAGTGGATAAATTACATTTATATAAGAAGTTATAGTATGCTATATAATTAATTTTTTGCAACATGTACTAAGGTTATAACCTTATATAAATATTACATGCTGATATTGCGCTTAACAAGAATTAATATTTATAATTTTGAATAATTTTACAATCGTAATAAAAAGTCAATTTTTTCAGATCTCTCACATGATGACTTACTTGTAAATTCCCTATAAGCCAATGATCAATCTGCTTTTTAGTGATCAATACATTATAATATGCTTCTTGTCTTATTCGCCTATAATTTTCCATCTCTAATAATTCTTCATAAAGCGGATCTTTTTTTTTTTTAATAATTATTGTCATGTTTATTTTGTTCTTTATATTTGTTTTATAAAATTGCATTACTAATATGTTTGTTGGGGGCTTACATTAATAATAATAATCTACTCTATACTACTCCACAATCATTTGGGTAAGCATGAGTAATCACAAAAAGTTAAATTATTAACATTAATGGAACAAATGTTACCTTGGCTGATGTGGTGTTTTGTTTGATATAGGATGATGTTGACTGCATCATTTCTTATATTAAACACAATCAAAATACTATTCCAAACTGTGCTGAAGAATATGATCATAAATACTTCCATATGCTATTTTGAAAATTTTATGAATAAACAGAATACCATTTCTAAGATTTACAGGACTTGTGAAAGACTTGATGTAACCTAATAATATTATTTGTCTTTATGTGTTTATATAATAAATAACTAATCATGCAACTAAAATGTGGTAAACAATCCTTATTTAAATTATAATGTTTTCTGTTAGTGAATCTAGTGAGTGTTTACGGGTGAGAAGATTAGTTTGCTGTTTTTACATTGGATGGTAGTTTATGGTTCTAAAGCTAGTATAGGATGGAATATAAAAGTTCAATATTTGTTATATATATATATCAGTGGTAAATATTCTATGCGAAAATATACTATCATGCTGTAAAATATATTTTAACAAATACACATTATTTTTTTAATATTAAAAAAAATATTTAAAAATTAAAACTTTACAAATATGTAACGAAATAAATGTAAAACTTTTGTCATCAGATTTATATTTTAAAAGGATGTTTCTCGGGAATTTTGACATCAGTTGTGTACTACAGAATAAATTTATTAAGAAGTAAATCTAAAATCTTTGAGAAACAAATAGTTGTCTTTGATTGTTTAAGTAAAAAGATGATCATGTAATTGCTTATCATTGAAACTAATTTGACTCCAAATATATGAATAAGTAGAAGAGTTTATAAATATATTTCTCCAATAGTCTCCTCCCCTTTATAATATAGGAATACTGAAATAGAAAATATTATCTACCAAGCACATAAACTTTTTCTTCTTGCATTTTTTTTTCTAATTAAAATCAACTAAATGCACTATTACTGAGTAATAATTGTATGATTTAGCTGAGTTTGCTATAAGCTGCTTGAATAAAAAAAAATCCTACCCTTATTGGAACTTGAAAAAAAAATTCAAGTTTTATGCTGTTTGAATTCAAATCCCATGTCATATACATGGTGGATGCTCTAAATCAGCAATGCATAACCTTTTTACATTTGTGCCCCCATACTCAGACTGAAATTTTATGAGACCCATTATATGTTGTTACTAATCTATTATAAATATATAACGATAGTAATAATAAAAGTTGGTTTACTACATTCAAGTATATAACTCTATATTGCAAGGAAATCAAGTCATATATCACATGACTTAATTTAATAAGCTTGTATTACAAATGTTATATAATGAGCATGCCAGTAGCTCTTAACAAGCTTTTCATATGCTAGATCGCTGGATTTGAAGATATATGGATGTCTGAAAATTTCAGATTTTCTACTTAATAGTTAAACATGGTCCTTCAATATCGCTACAATCTAATACCTCTTTATCCCACACTTATATTCAATTAACTTCTTTTATATAAAATTTTATTTTATATTGTAATGTTTATTTCTTCATATTCTAATCATTTAAATCTTAAATTTTCCCTTTAATCTAATTTATTTCTTCTATTTTAATTACTTATATATTATACATACATTAATCAATAACAATAATATTAACATAATATCCTTATAATTTTATTTCCTCTTAATTTTTAAAATTTTTAACTAATTTTACCTTTTATAAATCTCAGCACTTCTACTCATCTAACCAAAATAACTTTCAAAAGTTTTTAAAATTTTTTTACTTTCTTCACCTCTAAGCCCTCTATGAACATCTTCCAAAACATTCAAATTCTTTAAAATCTATACATACCCATTTATTAACAAATATATTCCTACAAAATTAATGTTTTCAAATCCTGATTTTTATTAAGAGATGTCAATTAAGGTGTATATGGTGTATTATATTATATATAATTCAGCAATGCAAATAAAAAGGAGATGTGGAATGAAATTTTAATGTTTCAAATAATTTCAAGAGATAACAGTTTTCTGCATGAACATATCTGAGAGTCTGCTCACTTATTTATAAAAACCATACAGATATTTATATTATAAATTCTGTAACTGTAAAAATAATATGTTAAATATAGCTTATTATTAAATTAATTTTTGTTACTTCAACAAAACTTTCATCCAAAAAAACTCTAAAATAGTATGACTCTTAATGCAAAAAGTCCTCTAGTGATCATTTTGAATATTACATCAACGATTGTTATCTTAAAATTCAATATTCAAGAACAGATCTAAGCGTCGAAGGTGCAATTCCCATGCTAGTACTATCACTGGTCAGGCCAAGAACACCTAAAGGAGAGAGGAGAATAATACCTCTCAAAATTTGCATATGCTAACCTGTGTGCTATTATTAATAGTTGAAGGTAATTGGAAAATTTAACTAAAGTTTAAATTTTCTAAAGACATTCTGTACTTAATATTAGATGTTGGATATAGTCTAATATATAAATACACATATTAAAGATGAATTATGAAAATATAAAATAATAAGTATTTACTGTCTAAAAAAATAAATAATGGAGAGTTGTCTAAGTTTTTGCAGTAGTGAATAGTAGTAAATATGTAGTGACGTTTATATGAGGATGCACTGTTTTTTTTAAATTCTGCATAATTTACTATATGTGTATATATAATAGAAATATTGGCCTAGATATTTTTTAGACAGAAAATATTATTGTTATTATTGAAATATTAATATCCTTTTGCCTAGATATTTCAACTTGCCTTCAGATAGTTAATGCCTCTGTTATTCCTCATAGTTTCATAATAATATGGATATCTCCCCTAGACTTTTTTTTTTTTTATAAAATATGTAATATGTTTTTTTAAAAAAATCAACATATTTAGCTTAAACATATATGGATGTAAACTTCTTCCTAGAATCATCATGGTCATCATGGTTAAGACATAATATTCATGCATCTTCACTAGTTTTATGATTAGGTCTTGCACCATTATTATTTATAAATAGTTAAAAACTGTTCAATTATATATATTAACGTATTACTAATCAGACTATCTGAAACTACTGAAGAATCTTAATAGAGAATGATAATCCATTCTAATTTTTGTAATTTATTAATTAATAAATTATATACACATAATTTTGAAAGAAATCTTTAAACATTGAGAAATATAATAGATAAAAAGACTTTTGACTTTCCTGCATACAGGCACCATGCAAATGCACATATATATAATTAAAGTGGGAGTAACAAATGTAACCAACCAAATCAATTCATAGTATTTTTAATATAAGTTCCACAATCTTTTTGATCCAATGAAAAAGATATGACTGACTTTTTTTATTATGCATATATTTCTCGGAATAAACTTCTGATCATCAATATGATAATATTAAATCATGCTATCACACTTCCAATGTAAAGCTGTCAACAAATAGAAAACTAAATTAAATGGCTGAGCGCTTTCAAGAAGATGTACTTCTCATATTCATAGCCAGTTATGATTCTTTCTTTGAAATCATTATATAAATGAATACCATATGCAAAATCTATGCAAATGAGTAACTAAGACCATCTTTTAGATACAGCAAAACAAGCATCCTTACTATTAATGGCAAAGAAGTCCTCTGTTATAAAGTAAGCTTCTTTTACCTTTCGCCTATTTATTTCTGATCATCAAATAACATAGATATTATTGCCAATGCATATCCCCTTCCCCACATATACGTATATTTGCAGATGAAATGTTAAAAGATAGATTACCTAGCACCTTTGTAAAACATGATATAGAGATATCTCTGAATTTTATTAAATTATAAAGAGATTAAACAAATATAGTAATTCTTACATAATAAAGAATGATTTATATATTTATTGAAAAGTAATTATTGTGAGTGTATGCTTTCTGGAAATATAGTAATACATTTGCCTAATATATAAGTATGTATTAATCGATGATTGAAGCATTGGGTTAGTGTGGATATCTCCCTGCAATGTACCAATAAAATTTAAAAAAATGTTTTTGATATTTAAAGATTTTCAGAGTTTTTAATTTTTTTTTATAATTAATCATATATAACAACTCTAATTAGACATCTAATAATTTATTGATAAGTAGATATCTAGCTATACTCAATATATAGTGTCAGTACTCAAAGAAAATCATTAAAACCTTTCTCATAACTGATTAGCCTAGTAATGTCTTTTCTTCATTGTTCCTCTTCAGAGGAATACTGGAGGAAAATTTGCAATGCAAGCTTATTGAGGTGCTTTACCTATTTTTATCAATGGTGAATTTAAAATTTGTATTTTTAGAACAATGATCGTGGCGGGTACAATGTTGGAGATGCTGTTGCTCAAGCTGCTACCAAGGAAGAGGACCAGTATATAATGGTAAGTTGTTGGGCTTCATATTTTATAAGAATTGTTAATGAATTTTAAACTGCATTGGTTCCTGTGTTAAAAATGGATTGATAACTATTCTCTCTTGTTAATGGTTATGTTGATTATTGGATATATGGGTTCTGTATAGTGGATTCTAGAGTTGAATTTCCTGGATGAATTCCCATACAAGAAAACTATAATAAATCTCAAATTGTTCGATTATGGGTACATAATTGGTTTTCTCATTCCTTCACTTTGGTGATTAAACATCATGTGATCTTTTAAATGTCAGATTATACAATTATTTATTTATTGTTTTTTTTTTTCTCTCTTTATTTTTTATAGATAATTAAAAAATATAACAAATAGCATTGAATAATATTGTAATTTGTGAATCATTTGATATATGCATCATTATCATCATCATTTTCAATGATCCACTATAGGATGAAGGTTTTTCCAAGTTCAATCCATCTTCTCTGATATTTAGCCTTTTTTCTCCATATCACCCAAAAAGCTACTTATTTCATCCATTCATCTTACATGTGACCTCTTCCTAGGTCTTTTACAATCTCTTGGATTCCAGTTTTTGATGTCAGCTATTCATCTGTTATCATGTCTTCTAGCAATAAGTTCAGTCCAACTCCACTTCAGTCTCTGTCAATGATGTCATTAACACATGTTTGTTCTCTTATGTATTTCATTTTGATTTCTTGTTACTCCTAACATTCATCTCTCCATGCTTCATTGAGTGGTTTAAAGTCTTTTGTATTGCTCTTCGGTTAAATGCCCAACTCTCAGATCTGTAACTAACAATCCAAAATAAAGCAAAACTCTCCATATAGTAGTGCCATCTTGTGCTAACAAGAGCAATCAATGGATGCCAGAAGGCTTGTGCATAAAATCCCTATCTAGTGCCTACTCATCCAATATCCCCAGACTAGTTTCTGGCTTGTGGCCTTCATCAGTGAGGAGCCTTGGATCTGAGAGCACTGCACCTAGATCTTAGGATCTAATGCAACCCTCCAGCACCCACCTTTTAACTCTATTTAACTACAAAACTATGAGAATGAAATTGAAAACACTATTAATATTTTCAATCCAAGCTCAATAGCTTATATAGTCATATGGTTCTGAACTCAATTCAGTACCCATACATATGACTATATAAGCTATTGAGCTTGGATTGAAAATATTAATAGTGTTTTCAATTTCATTCTCATAGTTTTGTAGTTAAATAGAGTTAAAAGGTGGGTGCTGGAGGGTTGCATTAGATCCTAAGATCTAGGTGCAGTGCTCTCAGATCCAAGGCTCCTCACTGATGAAGGCCACAAGCCAGAAACTAGTCTGGGGATATTGGATGAGTAGGCACTAGATAGGGATTTTATGCACAAGCCTTCTGGCATCCATTGATTGCTCTTGTTAGCACAAGATGGCACTACTATATGGAGAGTTTTGCTTTATTTTGGATTGTTTAATAACAATTATTGTGCTAGTATGAGATAGTGATCATGTGATGTTTAGATCTGTAACTAAGAGCTGGTAACACAGTTTTCAAAAATTTTTCTTTTCAAATACATTGAAAACACTAATTTGTAAATAAGTTGTAGTGTGAAATGTATAATAAAATGTTTTAAAGATTTTGTGATAAAAATTTGCTTATTAATGGGATTTAGTTTTTAATAAAAAATATTTTTAAAAAAAGTAAAAAGGCTTTTTTATTCACATAAATACACTAAAAAATAAAAATTAAAGTTATATGTACTGACATGCATTCGTAAGAAAAGTTATAAATTGAATGAAAATTAATATAAATGTAAAATGGAAGCTATGCACTTTCAGGGACATTATTTAAATAAGGCTCTTGAAAGTGCTTAGCTGCCATTTTATATATAAAATTTATAGCTTTTCTTAGGAATGCATTGTCAGTGCATATAACTTTAATTTACATTTGTCAAAGGAAAGTTGGTTAATTTTAAAAAGTAAAAAATAAATTTTCTTCAGCTTTCACAAATATAAGTGTAGGTATACTTTGCATAAGTAGAAATTAGATATATATTTTTTATTTACATAATAGGAAAACAGTGAAGAATATTTAGTTAAAAATATTAAAGTGGACATCTATGAATAGAAATAATCTTGATTCTATTTTTGATCAATTTTTATAGGCTTCTTATGTAGCAAGAAATGAATTTTAATATTCTCAAAACATATATCTAATTTCTATTCATGTAAAGTATTCTCCATACTTTTATTTATTAAAGTTGAGAAAATTTATTTTTTACTATTTAATGCATTTATGTAAATAAAAGGATTTTTTAAAAATTTTTAATTTTATTTTCTATTTTTTTGTTTTATATATATAATGCTGAATTATTGAAATGAGGTGAATTTATTTGAATTAGATTTCTCCAAGACATAAAAACTTAAAAACAAAGATCATATGATTCAGTTTTATCAAATCGTTTTGTTTTAAATTGCAAGAACTACTACTAGATGTCACTTGCAGCAACATTATATATAAAATTAAAAATATTTTTTTTGCTAAAATTGTTTGCAAACTCAAATGAATTTATTGTCATCAGGAATACAAATATATATAAACTTTCAACTAGATCAGAAATTGGAAAATGAATAAAAATTGAATTACAAGATTTTATGCAGAGAGATTAAATAAACAGAGTAAGTTAAATAAAAGCATATAATTAAAACATTTTTCTATTCTAAGTTGAAATTAGTGGATTTTAAAATGTTAATTAAACATATAGGTGGTTAAAGTGTTAATGTATTTTCAATCAAATTATCTTGAAGATGTTACAATTTGTGACAATAATTTTAAAATATTAATTTTATGAATTATATATTTTAAAGTAGTATATTTAAATATTTCGTTATTTTTAATATTATTGCTTTTCAAATTATAACTATTTTCTATACCGCTTTTTTAAAAATATTGTGTTTTTTATTTGTTTATATAATATTGTTGTATATATAGAATAGAACCTTTTTGTATCACATGTCAAATAATGTTTTAGGTAATATATGTGACCCAAAAATATAAATAAGTTTTCTCTCATTAAGAGTGAAATAATGACTTGGTTTCCAAGAGCAAAACAGCTTTTATTTGAAATTTACAAGTTTATTTCATTAGAAGTATATTTATAAATTGTAGTGAAAAAATTGTCTTAGGTTTCAAACTTGTACTACTAGACCAGTTTTACATATCAATTTCTATTCTTTGTTCCACTTTTCAAATGCCCATAGTCATTTCCTATTTTTATATCATCAATTAAATGTTTCCTTTTTCTTTTAACTTTCGCAAAATTTTCTAATATTTTCTTTATATTTTTTCTACTTTTAAGCATATAATCCAATCCAATTCATCTATTTATAATTTTCTTCATAAGTAATCTTTTTATTTTCTTTTTTCAATAAATTTTATATACTAATCTTCCAATCTATCTAACTTTTCTTTAAATCTAATTTAAAATCTTATAATATTTTATTATTCCTTTTTACCTAATTGTTTAAATCTCTGAACCATGTATATTATATTCTAAACAAAGCAGTTAACAAACTTCTTTCTTCTACTTAATGGGCTACAAAAGAACTTAACATATTATCTATTGCAATTTCTTATTTATAAGAGGCAAGTTTTATGCTTATTTCAGTCCATATTTTAAAATTTTTCATTTTTCTTTGTCCTACTCTTATTCCTATAATTATCTCCTTAGTATAATTTTTCAATTTATTTTCTGCCGCATTCTTATTTTTGATAGTCCCCTCTAACATCAAAACACCAAACATCCAGCTAAAACAAAAAAACAACAACTTTATTTTAGTGCTTTTTTATTAGATTATATAAAATTTCTATTCTTAATATTTAAACCTCTATCCTCATAAAAGTTTCTGGCTTTTACCTATATCATGAGGCTTGGAATTCAAAATTGGAAGGAATGTTTATATGAATCCAGCAACCACTTTCTGTCAAACTTAAATATTGAAATTAAATTCGCCTAAAGTATTTTTTGATACATCTTGTAACCAGATGAACAACATACTTATAGTTAATGCAGAACTAAAAGTATTAAAATATAGTTACTGAACTGGTTTCAAATCTATATAACTTCAAATGGATTGACTTGAGTTCAAAATCTTAGTCTGATTTTAAATTTTGGGCTTGACAGATTAAGTGGAATTAAAGATGAATGCAGAATGTATATATCCATTTTTTCCAAATTTAAATCCCAGGTTCATTGTTAAAAGCAAAAGCCAGAAAATAGTCTGAAGATGGGAGTTCACTTATTAAAGATAAAAATTTTATATCCATCTAGCAATATAACAATTACTCTAGCTTCCAGTAGATGACAGAATCATGGGAAGCTGGCTTCTGCCCTATAGGTTAAACTGGATGGTATTATTTCTGTATTTCTAGCCAGGACATAGGGTACCTATGGTTAAATGATGATAGTAAAGTATATAGTTACCAAATTGGTTCTAAATCTATATAATTATTCTAGCAGGTGCTTTGACTTCAAAACCTTAGGCTGATTTGAATTTAAGTTTTAAGCTTGGCAGGTAAAGTAGAGGTAAAGAAGGCTACTGAATAGATATATGGATTTTTACCAACATTGAGTCCCAGATCTTGCTGATAAAGGCAAAAGATGGAAACTGGTTTGAGTCATCATGTGATCACATTCTATTCTTATACACACTGTTAAAACAGTAATGTGATGTGATGTACTGTAGCTTCTCCTTAAACGAAGTCAAGAATCTCTCAGCAATTATGCCCAGAGAAACATGTTAGCTACTTTATTTTCCCTCCCCCAGTCTAAGTTTTCCCATATTCTTATCCTCCCATTTTCACAACATAATCTTTGTCAACTCTCTATACAGTAGTGCCACCTAGTGCAATTTATTGAATACTATGGTTTGCACTAAGTGTCACTACTGTATGGAAAGTTGGAAACAGATCTGAAGGTGAAGTTTCAAATACTAAGAATGGGAATTTTATATGCATTTGATAAACGCTGATTATTCCAGCTTACACTAGATAAAATGGAGAAATATTTTTTGTCATATCAACATATTTTTGAAGATTCTTCTACCTCTAAGTATATGCCAATACATCTTTTAATTTTTTAACTTTTTCAGTAACTAATCTTTTTAATTTTTTTAAATTCTGTATTTATCATTTTACTAAATTATCTTTTTACATTTTCCTCATAATGTTTATTTCTAAAATTTTCATTTTTTTTTCATTCTAATTATCCAAGACTCTGATTTAAATAAAAGTGCTTCTAAACAAATTTCAAAAACCACGACTTAACCTTTTCTTACTCATGTAGGCAATTCTCTTTCTGTCTTTTTTTTTTTATTATTTCTTCAGTCATTAGTTTTTAAATATTTAAATACCTGTTTTTTTTTAATTTTTTGTCATTATATTTTAATTAAATCAGAAGAAAGTGTTTAATAATATTTTTATTAAATCATACGCAGTTTTATATAAATGTATAGAACACTCTGTTAATATATATTTATAATATATTATACAGTGAATGGATAAAATAATGAAAGATGAGCAGATATCCTGGTATAACAGGATAGTTCTAATTATGAATCACTCATCCAGGAATCCTGGAAGATACTTTTTTGTTCTAGGTTCAATATCCTTTCTTTTTAAAATACTTACCAATATAGCATTTTTTTAAAGACAGGTATTTAACAGGAAGATAGTTTCATTATTCTGTGAAAATAAATTTTTGGAAACAGTCCAGCTTTAAGAAGAATTGCATTACTGAACTGTTGAATTTTTAAAATCTGCTAAAACTAACTGTGATCAGAAATTAATTCTTACTGATAGAAATTAACTGCCATTACAAAGTCACAAAGCATAATAAAACAAACAGTTGTGAAAGTCAAGAAATATTTGAACAGTCTAGTGGCCATTTCAAAGTACTTATTTTGACATAATTGTTGCTCATGCATTGATGTCATAAGCATAAGAATTGGGCAAAGGATGACTGCAAATATATCATATAAACATGTGAACTGTCATTTACATTTATCTGAGTCAGTAAAGAGTTTGCTATTGGTAATCATGTAAAATAATTTTTGTTACTTTGATTTTTCCTTACTGTGAAATATCATGGTTGAAGTATTATAATTTGGAAAGTCTTATTACAATGTATCCTTGAGACAATTATCATTATGCATGATGCATTACATTTGGAATCCATGGAAACATTGAAGAAACAATTTAATCTTATCTGCAGAACTGCTAAATATTACTTTGCAGAACATGCTGATATCTCCCATGATCTTGACAATTTCCCAATTTGAATATTATTGAGTTTCTGTGAACTGCATTTAAACGTTGAGTGATAGAATGACATTTTCTATTAACATATTTAAGAAACCATCAACATCACATGATCACCATTCTTTATGCTTACACAAGTTGTTTTTTACAGAGGCAAAACTCTCCATACAGTTGTGCCACTCAGTGCAAGTCACACTTTTTTTACATTCTTTATATATATTATTTTACTTGATATTACTACATTATATTTAATATTTAATCAAATTTTCTAAATTCACACATACCAGATGATAAATATCTAATATAAATACAACTAACCCATCATCCACCTTCCTTAAAACAGAGTAATCAATGTATGCAGGAAGGCACAAAATCTGAATCTAGTGTCTATTCATCCAATCCCAAACTAGTTTTTAGCTTGTTTTCATAGGAGGAGAATTGGATCTGAGAGCACTGCACCTAGATCTTAGGATCTAATGCAATCCTCCAGAAGTCACCTTTTATCTCATTATCTAACAATAATAAGGAGAAAATTGCCTCTTGGGGGGTTGCATTAGATCCTAAGATCTAGGTGCAGTGCTCATCACTGATGAAAGCCACAAGCTAGAAACTAGTCTGGGGATATTGGATAAGTAGGCACTAGATAGGGATTTTATGCACAAACCTTCCTGCATACATTGATTATTCTGGCTTGAACTGAGTAGCTCTTACTGTATGGAGAGTTTTGCCTCTGTAATGTTTAAGAAAAGTTGAGATTTTTTCTCCATGCATACTGGTATAATATTCCTCTACACATAGTTCAAATATCATATCCTAAATAAAATATTAAGTAGCTCTTATACAAATAGTAATCTTACACTGAATTAGTAAAAGCATCCAGTGTTTCTATTATTTTATATATACATGTTTATATACAGATGATTTGTATTTTTTAAAAAAACTTATCTTTTTAAAATTTGAAATTACTTGTAAACGAAGTTATCTCTAAACATGTGATTTCTTTCATATGAGGATTTTTTTAAAAATTGTTTATAAGTAACCAAATGTCACTAAAAAACAAAAAGAGTTTTTTTATTAATATGTCTTCTAATACACAAAAAAATCTTATTTGTTTTTTATATTTTTAAGAAAATTTTACCTTTGGTAATTAATTTTTACTATATATTTATTTTGTTTACTATCTTAGCTTTAAAGTCATTACTGATAAAAACAATAAATATAAAAACGATATTCAAAATTCTGGCATTACAATATAATGAATCATAAAGGATTTGTGTTTTAAAATATTATATATAGACATATTTAGGAAATATGATTTGAAAATTTAATACTGAAAATGAAAGATTATTATTAATAATGAAATATTTAAAAGAGCAAGCTGAGTTAAATAATTAGACCACAACATTTTGATAAAACTTTACTTATAGATCATTTAATTTTATATAATTTAGAAATATAATATTTCTGTAGTGTAACCATTACACTACTCTCACACAAGATAAGGACTGGTTTCTATTCACTTTTAATACCTTATGGAGGGGTATAGTCATAAACATGTGACTAAAGACATGTGAAAAAGATATATAATCCCCAAGATGCACATTTCATGATTAACCAGCATTCATCAATTGGCCCAGATCGCAATCTCTCACACATATCTTTATCATTGTTCAGTATATATAGATAGCAAATTACTACAGTTTAACTGATAAGAGTCAAACTTACTGCCATCATAATTTTGATCTAAATCACTTAATGGAAATGTCTTAACAATTTATATTAGTCATTCATTAGAGTAGAGATTATACATTTAATGAATGGTGTAGTGGAAATCACACAAGGTAGGTACTGGTTTCTATCCATTTTTAATACCTTTTGGAGGCTGCTATTATAATTATATGACCAAAGACACGTCAAAAAGATGTATGATTCCCACATTGCATATTTCATGCTGAACTAGCTCACAATCTTGGGTCATATTTAATGATTATACCCCTTCATAAGGTGTTAAAAGTGGACAGAAATCAGTTCATATCTTATTTAAAAGTATCGCAGTGGAAATTACACTACAGAAATATTATTCATTATGTGGATAATCTCTGGTCTAAACTAATCCTTCATCAAAAAACCATCTCCCCCACACACATTCCTCCTCTCTAACTTGGTTTGCTCATCGAGTCATTTCCGATCCTTTGGATCCAAACCATCAGACCCCCCTCCCCTCACATCCCAGTGCTATCACTGAAATGTATAAAATAATTATAAATTGTAATTTAGAAAATAATGTGTTGGTTCGTAAATTGCGTTCGTGCTGAAATATATAATGTAATTAAAAATTAATTTATAAAATAACGAATTGTCGAAGAACAAAACAAAAAATGATCACATAATGTTACATTTCATTACTTTTGTAAACAATCCATTCCCACATTGACAGCAACAACAAATTATTAATATAATTTAATGTTTGAGTGACTGCAGTGCTATATGAGAAGCAATTATTTCCAATTGGACAATTGATTAGTGTAATATGTTTATTGGTATTAATTATAGTGATTAAAATTAATACTATAGTGGTTTGCTTTGGTAGGGTATATGTAGCCTTTAAATAATTTCCTTTATAGCAAAGGTTTCTTCAGTAATCTCTCCTCCAAAGAAGAGTATGAAAAGAAGATACTACTTGACAAGCTTAGTGAGGAAAAGTTTTCCAACTTTGTTTTATTCTTAAAAATAATTGAATAACCATTTTCTGACCTATTTTCATTGGTTAACAGATTGATTATTATTACTTAATTGACTAACTGGGGAAAAAATCCTAAATCTGTTTGGGACCTGAAAAAATCTTCAAATTTTATCAATCGAGATTCAAAGATTATATCATGGGGATAGGAAATAGATGCATCACTATATTTTAAGACTCTTTTACATATATAAATACATATAACTAATTAATATGCAGTAAATGGATTAATAAACTTTAACACTACTATCACAATAATTTACATTGCAAATGAAAAATGAATCCATTTTTGTTTGCTTGTCCAAGATCTTATATGGATATAGATTCACGTTGTTAAAGAATAGACAAATTTTATTAGTGAGATTTAAATTTGATGGAGAAAAAGGGAGTTTATGTTAAGGGATAGTAAGTTACAATAAATATAATCAATAGCAATCCAATATATAACTGACTTAACAAATAAGTAATTAAATAGCTTTATCACTCAAGATTTCATAAGATGTTTGACCGCTGGAATTAACAGTTCTGGACCACAATCCATGAACCTTGAGCTCTAAAATTTCATTAGTCTACCACTGTACCAAACTAAGTAGGTCACTGTGTTGGATTATACTATCTTAAGGTCTTGAATAATGGATCTTTCTTTGAGCAAACAAATCACTTAAATAATTAAATTCTTTTAATGTATGTATCAACTATAAAAACCATAGACGCTTATTTTAACAAAAAAAAAAAAAAAAAACTAGTTGTTAATGAAATGTTCAAAGAAAATATTTTAAAAATTAAAATCTGTTACTATTCAACCCTTAAGTGAAGGTCATTTTATAAAATTACTTGATTTGAAGCAGTTTTAAATAATATTTTTGGTCATATATAAAAATAATACCGTTAATCAAGCAATTCTGGTTCCTTAATCTTGCCAGATCACTATTTATTTCAGATTAAAACTGAATTCAACGAGTAAACTTTTCATCTCTCCATTATTAGTCACATATGTATTTAGTACACATATTGTGTTGTAAAAATTTAAATACATTAAATGTAACCTTGGTATGTTTGTTTTATGAATCACTTGGGGTATCTGCTCCTATGCCTTTGGCACTGATTAAATTCCATCATTCTTTTCCCCAAAACAAAATAAATTAAAATTCTGATTATCATTGTATTCTCTATTTATTTAACATTTATACATTATATTTATTCTTTATAATTGGGCAAAGCAAATTCACTCTTAAATAAATTATTATTAACATTTTTACTTCAGATTCTGTGTTTCTGCTTAAAACTTTTATTTTACCCACACTCAATTTTGAAATCATATATATTAAAATCTTATAGAAGACTTTGCTAATGGTCATAATAAAGTATAGTTTGTATATTAGGAAAAAATTAAGCTTTACTTTTCCCATGTTAAATAAATCCATAACTATATTATAAAATGCAATTTTTTTTTATCTATACAAAATTAAGCGAAATAAAAAGTATAAAGATCAAAAATATTAAAAGTTATTTAATTATCTATGTAATTAATTGTGCCAGAACAATTTTATGGTTAAAATAAATAATTATTAATAATTTTTAGAACACTGCATTTTTTACTATAGATGATCTTTGCTGTGAGATTTTTAACAACAGTTTGTTCTTTTTGATAAGAGTGGCCATTTAGTTGCTCATTAACAATTTACATCTGGAATTTTGGTGAATTATGTCATTTGGTACTACTTCCTTTTCCTTATCATTATATATATGTATAGAATAGATAATACTCTTGAACAGATAATAATAATTAACAATAGTTTACTCTTTAATAAGTGAAAACTTATTTAAGAGGAAGAAAACTAATGAAAAGATTAAATTAAAACTAATATTTGTGACAATCAAGTTTATTGATTTATAGATATTTAGTAAATATAGTGTAAAATTATTTTTAAAAAAATATCCAAAACTGTAATAAATTTTGCAAATAAACACATTTTTGGTTGTTGGAACTATAATATAAAACGCCGAATATTTTACAACCTTGGCAACAAACAATGGCTTAGAGCAGGAATTTTGAATTTCCCACCTTTTACCAAAATTTCTTTTAGCGAAACTTTTATATAATAATATATACTGTTTTACACGCATTTTAGTGTATAATACTTACGGAAAAATTTTATCAGGGGGCGAATTGGCCAAAACACGCTAAACTGTGGAATACCACTATGAAAGGTTAAAACGATTTAAAATGTATACTGTATATATTAATACTGAATTTCCCCCCTCTTTTGTATTTTAAATTTTCAAATGTTAAGTGCTCTTCGTTATTAGATTATAAAGAAAAGAGTTAACACCTTGATATACAGGCGATCAAACATTTGCAAATTTGAATATATATTAATGTACCCATTGTGTTAAATATTTTTTTAATATATTGCATTCAAGATTTTAAAAATAAATATTGTTTAAACAACTCATATTAAAATATTAAGTCTACCAATTTTAAAAATTGATAGGGTAGAAATCAGCAAATTATAAGGAGTTAGGTTTTTTTTTTTTCGTATGTCATAGCATCAGCCGGGATGCGAACCCACAACTGTCTGCAACCAACTACTTGCCCGCAAGGCAGCTGCGATGACCTCTTGGCCAACAATGTTTGACAGGAGTTAGGTTATTTGTATTCTGAATTTAAAATTTTTTATATGTTATTATTTTTATGTAATTATGTTGTAATCATATAAATGAGGACTTTTGTGATCAATGTGAAAATTAATTTCTTTGATTGCTAAACACTTATTAATCATTGTCTATTTTTATATATCCATGATATTTCACTAATATCAGCTGTTGGTTCTTCATTGACAAAAGAAAAGCTTATAATTTTTTTTTTTGGCAAGTTCACTTCTAAACACTAAGTCTATATATTTTTATTTTAGTTGTTTCCTTTTTAAATGGTAAAATTCAGTCTGAACTTTGCATTCTGTTATTGATTGAACAGCTGTGAAATTTTACTCTAAGCTTACCAAGATGTCGACTATAATTGTGATGAAACAAGGAATGTTTAGAGCTTGTTAAATTAGGTCATGTGACATATGACTTGCTTTCTTTGTAATGTAAGGAATATATAAAAATATATATTAGCATTCGTATTGGTTCATACAGTCTTTTTTAAGCATTATATATTTTTCTGTTGTTTTTCTTATTTCTTTATTATGTTCTCATAAGTTTATATAAAAAACAAAGCATCATATGATTTCTCTAATTTGCAATAACCTGCATTAGACATCATTAACATTGCTCTTTATTCTGAAACCAATTAATGAAAAGATGATAATATTAGAAGGGGGAAAAGTTACAACTATATAATACATATAAAATTGAAATCAGAAGAATTATATAATATTTTGTTTTAGCATATTTACCTTTTTGTCAAAAGACAGTTAATTTAGACTGATTTTACTGCAGATGTAATATCATGTCTACATAGTTAGAATTTGTCTTGATTAAAAAACTTATTAATTTAAAATTTTTAAGCCATTAGCTCAACGAGTAAAGTAAAATATGAGCAAAAAGTAGCCATTGTTATCAAGCCTTGATAGCCGAGAGGTCAGCACAGCTGCCTTGAAAGCAAGCAATTGCTTGCAGACAGTTGTTGTGGGTTCACTTCCCAGCTGATGCTTTGACATATGAAAAAAAAAGTAGCTATTGTTTTGATAAAGTAGAAATCAATTGTTTCTACTAGTAGAAAATTATTTAATTGGTCAATAGCCATGAAAATCTGTTTGCACTATCACTGGTGCCCAGTGATTATTCATTCTTACCGATAGGTTGTTCAAAAGTTGAGAAGATAGGACTGCTGTCTAATTTTTGATGTCATTTCAAATTCTATTAAAGAAGCTACATTGAAAAATACTACGAATTTAAGAACACTTTTGTTTGCTGTGTTTCAATGCTTTTTGCTAAATGCAGTGCCTTGTAAGCGTGACAAAATGATTCTGAGCTGTAAATATTTTATGACAATTAGTTCTGCATATAGTTCAGTTAAAAATCCTGCCTCATTAATAAAACAGGACGGTGTTTTAATATTCAACCATCTTGTTTTAATATTCAAATAAAATCAAGCTATTTAGAGTGGAGGTATTTTTATTGCAACTGCGGATAAGTAGAATATAAATGGGGGAGGGGGTATATTAACTAATTTTATTACTAGAATTTTCTCCAGGAATATTTTTATAAGCTAACGTATTGAATGAAGCAGTGAAACACTATAAAGTGCAAAGGAAAATTAGATGTTATATTTATGTAATTAGCTGACTTAATAGTAAAATTTGGAAACTAAAAGCTTTAGAACTACAATTTTTCATCATCTGTAATATGTATGGAACTATCAGCCATAAGTCAGAAATAGCTATAATTTCATATATGTAAAACGGATCTTGTATACTTTATTTCAATGTGTGAAGATATAATTGTACAAATTATCATATTTATAGTTGTGTTTTTTTTTAAATCAATATATATATATGAAAATATTCCAGTGCATATTGCTGGCTGAAAATTAAATAGAAAATATTCAAATAACCCTCAAATGTTATATTTCAATAACCCCCTCTGTGAATAAGTATGTCTGATATTTAAACAACCGACTCAAAAATATACCTCTTAAATCATATGCTGCAAATAATGTTATAAATTGAAATCCAGAATCTATTCAGACAAAGGGCGTGAAATTAAATTAGCACACTCTTTGTTTGAATAGGTCTGAATTTTGATATATAATATCATTTGCAGCATACGATTCAAGAGGTATACATTTGAATCAGCTTTTTGAAGACCAGACTTTTATTTATTCACAGTGGCCCTTATTGAAATATAACATTCAGGAGGGTAATTTGAATATTATATGTATATTGCAAAAAGTACTTCTTTATTTCATATTGAATTTTAATAGTCTTATAGAATTTTATTTTAGATCCTATAATTAATTAATTTTTTTATTGATATTAATAAGATTTTTTATAAAAAAATTATTACATAAATTCCTTTATGACTATTTATATGTGTGTATATTAATTATAAATTTTTTTTACATGTTTGAAGTATAGTGACCAGGTGATAGGGTTCTCGACATCAAATTCTCCTATTGGCATTTGGAACATGGCATCCATTGCTGATTATGTTTAATGTTTCTTTTGCAGGTTCTGTACTTGACTGTGCGAAATTAGTTTGTTCAACCGCTGAGACTAATCAGTGTATTTTGTCGTCAACCTTAAAATGTTTACTGGCTATGAAACTAGATATGTTCACTCTACTTCAATAATGAATCTACAGTACCAACCGATAGTTCTTGGTGTAAGCCTTCAAGTTAATAATCCAATATGCTAACTCAATTACACGCGAGTCCATAAGACCTATTGTTATGAATCAATTTATGTTTAGCAGCAACGAATACTCCAACAATTATAATTGTTGTAAATACTAATAACTTTATTGCGGATCTCTAGCAATTAATTATTTGACAGCAAATAACATTACCGAATTTGATCTGCACACTTCCATTGTTCTGGGTAGTATCTCATGGTTTTAATTAGCCAATAGCCTTTAGTATATCACACATTGAATGATGTGTGTGATTATAGCTCTTACATTATCTTTATTTACAGTGTATATGATATTTTATATATTTCTAATTTGTGATTAATGATGTTGAAAACATGGCATTCCAAAATAGTAACATTATGGGACTAAGTTTTCATAGTTTACTTTTCAATAAACAGATCAAATACACCAATTTATAGTTCAATTGTTAACCAAAATAAAATTAAAAATTCACTGCCATTTATTTTCCTAACAAGAAAGACTTTACAAGTTTATTATAACATTAAACAACCCTAATATTATTTCAGTTTATTTATAATTTATCGATTGATTAAGAGTTTTTAACATATGTATATATTGTTTGTGTTTTTTTTTGTTTCTGTAACTATATATTTATTTTAAAAATCCTCAACTAAAACAAACATAAACAAATCTAATGCATTTTTTTTTTACTAGTTACCATAATTTTCCAATATGTTATTTTTTATTGACTCTCTATATAGTATATTATTAGTTTTATAAGCACTTTATTACTAATATTATGACTGTTAGTGTTTTTCTGAAGGTTTGTGATGATGATGTTTTAGTTGTATTTATATGTTGGACTATTTGTCTTTAGAAATATTTAACTTTATTTAAATATTCCAAATACATTCAACTGTTAGTAATTGTACATCAAACAGATTAGTCTATGCATAATGTTTCAAAAGGTATTATTCTCCCATCTTCTTCAGATGTTGCTGGCCTAGTATGGGAATCAAACCTGGACTCTTAGATTAGGTATTATTCTCCCCTCTTCTTCAGATGTTGCTGGCCTGACCAGTGACAGTACTAGTATGGGAATCAAACCTGGACTCTTAGACTTTTGGGTAATACAGTGACAGTACTAGCATGAGAATCGAACCTGGACTCTTAGATTCTTGAGTCTTGAGTATTACTCAAGAATCTAAGAGTCCAGGTTCGATTCTCATGCTAGTACTGTCACCAACATTTGAAGAAGAGGGGAGAATAATATCTGATTTCAGAGTCCAGGTTCGATTCCCATGCTAGTACTGTCACTGGTCAGGACAGCAACATCTGAAGAAGAGGGGAGAATTACCTCTCGAAACATTGTGCATATACTAATCTGTTTGATGTGAAATTACTAACAGTTGAATGTATTTGGAATAAGTTAAATTTTTCTAAAGACAGTCAATACTCATATTAGATGATGGAAATAGTCCAATATATAAATACAATTATAATTGTTATGTTTAGTACAGCTTTATCAATATTGCTAAAGTTATTTTATAAAAATAAAATTAAATAATTTGCCATAACTCACTTATTTACTTATATTTGCATTTTCATTATAAAATTATCACATTTAGTAATTTATGAAATTGTACTTTTTACATTTTGATTTAAATTATAGAGCATCTGCTTCATATATTCATACTATTCTAGTTTCTTCTGATTTGGGGTGTAATGAAGGGGTGTTATGAAACTGTCCTATTATGAGTGTTATTATTGATTTTTAATCATATATTTGCATTAAGCATTTGATTTATACCTGATTATTAAACAAAAAAAATATTATTTATATATGTATTTTTTTTAGAAATATTTTCAAAGCAGCTCTATGAAAAATAACCTCAAAGGAGAAGGACAATCATTATTAAGCATCGAATGGACTCAGCAACATGGTTGCAGCCCAGGAACGGACACAAGTCCTCATCGAAAAAATTGCAATATCATTCTTCAATACCAGTGCCAAAATTTAGATGATCAAGTAGGTAAGCTTAATATTGTATTTAATAGCAGTAATGCCTATTAAAAGTTTTTATAATAAACAGTAACCATATTTATTCTCTTCACAGTAAGATTTTTGGTTGTTCTAGTCAAGTTTTTTTGTGAATAAAACCAATATACGATAAGTGAGAAAGTTTTCAGCCAATAATTACTCTGTCTCTTTAATATCATAATTACTGACTAACCATTACAAGGAGTATAATCATTATGTTGTAGAAATGTTTTTTCTGAGAATTGTTATATCTTTATATTGCTGTAATATTTTTATTTATTCACTAGATGATCTTGATCGATTAAGAGATGGCTTAAAGACTAAGACTCAGCCTCATAATATAATGGAAGCTTTAACTGAAAACAAAGAGGCCATGCTGAAAAGAAAGACAGGCAATGTTGACAAGACCCTTGGTCTTCATGAGTCATGGGAATCTTATGATAATTGCCTGATGCGAGAGAGAAACAAAAGTAAGTCAAAAGTACTGTAGATAAAACATTTTAGGACTATTACTTTTAATTAAGACCATGAATGAAGTTCTATATGAAATGAGATTAAGTGAAACTTCTAAACTTTATCACCCAAAAGTTAATAAGCCTAGTAATGACTTCTCCTATGGTTGTTGGAAAGCTCTTTGCTTTTCATGGGTCTTTTAATTCATCTACATAGTAGTAGAATGATTTAAAAGAAATTTTATTTATTTTTCAAAATGAATATGTATTTGATTATAAAGGACAAATATTGGCAGTGGGTTTCCTTATAAATAAAAAAAATGGAAGATTCATCATTGCAGAAAGTACATATCAGATAATAAATTGCAAGATTAGTTATTCAATTTAATGGAAGATTGCAAACAGAGACAATTCGATTTAGTTCGCAACAACTTATTTTGATGAAGAAATATAGAATTTTCATTCAGATGGACGGAATACTTTTGATTATACTAAACATTTTAAAATTGTTGTGGAAGGTTTTAATGCTAAATTGGAAATAATTGAAGGATAGGTATGCTTTGGGTACATATGGACATGGAGCCAGAAATGAGAGAATTAACAGATTTGTGAGGGAGTAGAAATCTATATATTATGAACATATTTAAAAAAAAATCCTAAGTTAAAATGGACAAGGAAGCATTTAAATAAAAGTATAGCAGAATTAGATTATATTTTGACTAATAGAAAATATATATTTCTAGATGGTAATGTTCTTACTAGATTCACCACTGGAAATGATCGTCAATTAATAAGCTATCAGTTAAATATTATAAAATTAAAGAGGAAAACTGTTAAGAAAAATTATTAACAATTAATATTTCTAACCCTACTTTTATGTACATTTATTAAATAAATATCTTAGTTCTGCCTTATATATTCATATAAAAGATACAGGCCATATTATTAATTTTGATGAAGCTAAGGTTTTGTTCTTTGAGAAAAATGGAAATTAAAAGAAGAATTAAAGAATCTTTATTGTTAAAAATGTATGATTCTGAAACAGTTAACTTATTTAAAAGTTCTTTTAATATTAAGAGTGGAAGAGAGATAAGTAGAATTGTGGGTAATGTTTTAGTTTAAATATGTTATTCTGTAGTTCTTTAAACTTGAGAAGTCTGCTTGTAGCTGTGAAACCATTGATAGTGTTTTAGAATTTATTTTCTTGGCTAATCTGGTTGAGTTGTGAATTTGGTGTAATTTTGATTAATTATTGGCTAGTTTAGCTTTGTGCTTTTAATGTCTATATACGCACGCATATATGTTTTCAATCACTAAACATCACATGATCACTATCTCATATTAGCACAATAATTGTTATTAAACAATCCAAAACAAAGCAAAACTGCCATCTTGTGCTAACAAGAGCAATCAATGGATGCCAATAGATAGGGATTTTATGCACAATCCTTCTGGCATCCATTGATTGCTCTTGTTAGCACAAGATGGCACTACTATATGGAGAGTTTTGCTTTGTTTTGGATTGTTTAATGTTTTCAATCAATATTTATTACTGAATTGTATAAGAATTTATTAGTCATTCATACTTAAAAGAAGATTATATGATCAAAGACATATTATTATTTTCCTAACTACTGGAAAAAATATTATCTAATGATTAACACACATAAAAAAGAAGCCAGTCAAAAACTATTGCCTTTTCTCACCTTTGCAAATGGTAATAGAATTGTTATTATTTAGATAATTCATTCATTATTCTGATTGGTTGTAGCAAAGCAGCATATTATGGGATGTTTTCAAATTTATTCCATAATACTGTAACCAGTTGGGTTACACACCACACTCTAATATAGTATGTGTGCATATATATATATAAAGAAAAAGTGGAAATAAACACAGGATAAATTTTTGTAGATATTTTTTTTATATTTCCTAAAATAAAATAATAAGTAAAAGGGTTAAATAACTCTGGGTTTAAAGTAAAATTTTATTGTGAAATAAGTATTTTAAAAAGGTCTGATAAATAATATTTGTAATTCTGATTTTGAAATTAATAAAAAAAAAAAAGCATAATTTATTTTTTAAAATCATTTAATTAATACTTTTATAAAATATCTTTTAATTAATGCTTATTTGCATTTCTATTACCTAGTTAAAAATCTTTGTATATTAAAAATTCTAAAGGATTATCACACCTTTGGTCAAATTCCAAAGATTAAAGTAGAAATATGAATATCACACTTTTACGGAAATTTCCAGCTTGTTTTCAAAAGGATTAAAGTTAATTGAAAACAGTCACTATGTTTTTATTACCTAACCACCAAGATTATAAAAAGACTGATAAAAAATATCAGTTCTGCTTGTAGTTTTGTAAGAGTTGGTCAGAAGAGTTTTTAATATTTTAAGCAGTGTCCAATTAGGCCAACTGCAAAGTCTAGATAGTGATTTTTGAAGAGAACAGTCTGGATGATACTTTTTGTAAGAATGGTCAGCTAAAAAGATGGTTACAATATTTTGTTGCAACTTGATGAAGTGCCGCAATTGGTTTTAGCAGACTATAGAGTTTGGCAGAATAGCTACCATGAACTGATGTAACTGAAGGCAGGACAGTTGATTCAGGAACTGCTATTGTTTTCATTTGCAGGAGTTTGAATTTACATGGAGAAAATGACCCATTTTTTTGTGCTATAATTCATAGCCTTAAATGTGGAGAGGACACTTGCCTGAAATCTATTAAACCAAACAGCTGCTTACCTGGAACAGTTCTACACAGACGGGAGACCAACTATGGACCAACATTATACATGGATTATATACTTTTACCTGATGATGACAACAAACCTTGATTATATTTTTCTGATTGACCAAAAAATCAGCTTGCCTAAGAGGAACACTAGCTGAATAAAGAAGTAGTTATACTTATGCTGCTGTTTATCTATACATGCAGGGAATCACAGATAAACACGTCGCATGTATATACAGTGAGTTATTTTATTTTAATATTCCTTAAAACAACTTATAAAATTATAAATTAATAACTTAAAGCAAAACATGTAAATAATTTGCTTGAGTCAAATGTCTAAAAGAAAGACGATTTGATATATATTTTTGAAGAAATTGTTTTGATAATTCTTAAAAAAAAAAAAAAAAAGACATTAAAAGAATATATAACTTAAATGCAAACATAATTTTGTCTGAATTAAAAAGCAAAAAAAAAAAAGTTGTTAAACTTTATGAAAGAATTAAGCAACAGGATTCTATATACTTTCAATATTGAAATAATTATGAAAAAATATATTATTGTAACAAGTTGAAATAGATAAAAGTCAGTGTGCGTATATACACGCACACTCATATATGTAAAATTTTAATATTTTTTTTATTAAATGTCAATTCATTTATTGAATATTAATTGTATATTATAAATCATGCATCTGTGCGCATATATATGTAAACCATAGTAATAACTTGAATTGTATATTGTAATTTTGTAAATCATAAATATGATTTTTTTTTATTGTATAATAATCAAAATCAGAAGGCTTAATTGTTATGTGAAGAGCCATAATACTATTTTTTTATTGTTATTAATAAACTTATTTAATTGTTAAAAATGGTTTCCGTCATCTCTTGGTCACATACAGTAATAGAGCTTGTGTTCTCTGGGCTAGATTCGAGCACGGGATGAATATATAAATGGGGATGTGTATATTAGTGCTTTTGGGGCATCCAGCGATGATCAATCATCATCATCCTGGTTGGTGCATAAGATTATATTCTTTAAAGCCCAAGCACTATATTTTATTTTTAATTTAGTCTTATTAGAAGTTTATAGTTGGCCAGTAAAAGTGGCCAGAGCATTGATGATGATCAGCATGTTTTAATGTGCCAGCCCATTCCATTACAATACATAAGTTATTTCTGGTCAAGAGTGTCATCTTTCATGCAGTAATATACCAATTTATAGAAGCCTCTTTGTTAAATATTAATATGAAGATTATGTTACACATTGTTTTTTATACATATTGTAGAATCTCATTGAACCACTTTTGAAAGAGGGAGAAGTTAATACTCCTATCAATATAATCTTTAAAAAAACTTCTTTTATCTTTAAGAAGTGGCTTAATATTCCTCTTCACAATATTCAAATCTTATTTATTCCACTCCATATAGAATACTAATAGCTTTTAAAACAAATAAGAGTCTTGGATTATGTTAATAAAAATATCTCACTTGACTGATTACTATATACCCGGTATAACTTTAAAACTGAAGTAAGTAGAATATTTTTTTTTCTAATTAGTTATTTCAATTTGATGCAATTCTGTTTTTAAAATTATAACTTTTCAAAATAAAATGAAACTCGTAGTCATTTTATTTTACATTTGTACTTTTACACAATTAAAGGTTGATGATTGCAATCCATTGAAAGATTAATATAATTTTAATACATTTAACAATTCATAATACAATTTTCATATACATTTATGGAACTTTAATTTTCAGCATGCTTATTTTTTATAATATATTTTCATAGTGTCATATCTGACCCTGCCTTCAGAAGTGGACTATTCCAGATTCCTTGCCTGATTGGCTAGCACCCAGTTGCTATCGAGGGATTAAAACCTTCATTGGGGTTTGCGCACCAAATCCGTGTGTTTCCAGTAAGGTAGGGGATCTGCCTTTAAATAGTCAGCCTTTTGGAGGCAAGGCAAAGAGCAATTACTTTTGTTAACCTGAACAACAGAATGTGCTCTCCATTAAACCTTCTGCCATCAGCAAAGTATTTATCTAGTCATTATTGTGATGTCCACGCAGTGAGGCAAGTCCACCTATGGACTGGAAACTGCTACGTCTGAACTAGAGCTGAATTGAGGCAAGCTAACTACATAGCTGGAAGAGTCTTCTTACCAGAATTCATGATGCAGGCTAATCATTAGCTGGAAGCGAGTTCCATACTTCGCACGACTATCTCAGCAGGCATATCATCTGTATTTGTACATTTGTTTAATTAACATGTGTATATCTTTTGTATTAATAAATTATATATATTTATTGCTGAATAGTTGTTCATTTTGTATCTGTTGGTTTGGAAACGAACCTGCAAGCCTAACCAAACACAACACATAGCAAAACAAAAGTAAAATGACAAGTGGGCCATTAAGTATACCGTTTAGTAATTCAAATATAGAATAATCAAAATTTATCCATTTCATCGGTAAAATGATTTCAGTTGATATTTGAATCAATAAAATTGTCAGATTTTTACAAATGAATCTTTGTTTAAAAATTTTTATAAATAAATAATTAAGTTTAAATTTAAGTTAATATATAACACAGTTACCCGGTAAAACTGATATTTCTTATTTTATTTTAAAGTATGATTTCTAAAATATATTTTAAATTTCTTTCGTAAAGCAAAAATAACTTATAAGTTATTAATATGCATTAATATTTTTCAGATTTATTTACAGCTGATCAAACACTTCGAAATAATAAGTTTGGATATAGTTCTGCTATTTTCACTCGGCAGAATGCAAATGGAGCTAGACATGGTTACGAATGTCCTGAAGAAAGAGATTATTATCCATATTGGCATCCTTCTCGTTGGATTGATATTGTATTATTTGCCCAATCTCCTATGTGCAAGTATGTTTTTTTTAATTTTTGATAAAAGATTAAAAGAAGCTTTAAATTTGATTTGTTGTTAAATTATTTAGAATTTAGTTTAATATTTTTCAACATCGTATTAAAAATATTTATCAATATTTTTTTATAAGATATTACCAGACCAAAAGCCATAATGTAAAACCTCTTCATGAATGTGTTGAGAAGTACGCTGATGGTTCTCGGAAACACTGGTCTCGTTGGAATGATAAAGCTACTTGCATCAAAAATAATGGCTCATGGCTAGCTTTTACTAATTATCTAGACAAAGCTCCAGGTATTCATTTGATTTTGATTTTTAGAAAACATTATTTAATTTTATAGCTTTTATTATAATTTTATGTATGCTATTCTGAAATTATCGATTATGAATTTGTCATAGTGCAAGCTTTTGTTATGATAAGAGCATTTTTACTTCACCGCATTGTTTGTAAAGAGTCATTTTTCATTTGATGATTGTACTACCAGTATTACAACTATGAACTTTTAAGCAGAATTGTTTTTAGAGAAACATCATTTGATCTAAGGATTACGTTAATGCTTATATATGCACCTGAAGGATGTCAGAGCCATTATAAGAAAAATGAAATTATACTAAGACGTTACAATGGATTTTCAATATTCAAACCACTTTAAATTGTTCTTTTCCTTCCTGATGTTTCTGTGAATTTATTATCTATATATTTAACCTAGACAAGTATATATCTTTTACTATATCTAATATTGCAGTCTGATATTGCTAATAAAATATATCTCTTTTTAAAAATAAACCTGGTCTTATTCTATAGATTTTCATGTATTATTAAAAATCAAACAATAACAATTTATCTGTTAAATATAAGAAAACTTTTTTTAAAGCTTAATTTGTGTGGTTGTTTTTAATTAAGAATTTACGTGGGAATAAACTTATCTTCACAAATTGAAAATTATTTGTAAATTTCAATAAGTATCAATATTAAACTTGCTAAAGATACACCATGAGTCCAGTCCTTATAGAAATTAGATACTTCTGCCACTAGTGATGAAGGCTACATTATATTACAATCATAATCTTGTTTTTGTATTCACGATATTAATACTCATCTGACCAAATCAGATTATACCGAATTTTTTACTTTTCAATTATTAACTGAATACCCATTTACCAACCATAGTAGTTAGCTATGGGTTGACTACCTGAAAGTTTGTTTATGACTTGCAAAGAAATTCTAAAGTACCTTCTCCAAACTAAAAAACCTAGATCATAGATATAAAAATGAATTTGTTAATCCCTGCAACAAAGTTGCTTTAAGCATCACATGATCACATTTCCTATACTAGCACGTTAATTGTTGATAAACAGAGCAAAACTTCTGGCATCCATTGATTACTCTGTTTAGCACAGGTGGCAATACTGTATGGAGAGTTTTGCTCAGTTTATCAAAAGTTGCTTTAACTTAAAAAAAAATAAAAAAATTTGAGAAAAAAACTATATATATAAATATTAATAAAGATATACTAAACCACTATTGTCTTATGTCTTGCTTCCTTACCAGATACTTATTATACATGTATATAAAATTGAGAATCATATGCCTAGAGATTATATGCAGTTTTTGAGTAGATCTAAACACCATCTTGTGGCATGACTTACATATTGATAAATATTATTTAAATAAAAACGGACCAATATCTTTCATTAAATATATATATATTTCAGATAAAACCTACCTTTGTCAGGTGTTCTGGAGACTTAAAACTTTTATAATTATGATAAATAGCAACTATAGTTTTTTATATTAATAGATATTTATGGTATGATTTTTTTTATATAAATAAACATCCATGTTAAATATCATATTCAAATTGGTTTTACAAAACCCAACACATCATTTGCAAAGTTAACGTAATTTCAATCTTATTTTATAATCTCACACATTCAGGTTAATATTATAATTGCAAGATCATATATATAATAAATATTCACATGTCCCTAAATACGCAATACAATGTAGTGTATATTAATAAATTATAAGTTATCCTTACCTTATACAGGAGAACTTAGAATATGTTTTTAAATACATATTATTGGAGCAGATCTCAGTGCCTTTTCACATACATGACTTCAATATTGATAAATATTATTCAATGCCTGTAATAACTTAAATATGTAAAGGATTCATTAAAAGTTATGTTAATAAGTAAATAACTCAGATTAGATATAACTGAACAGGAAGATGAAAATTCCAGTGAGTTATATCATGTTTGCAATCTAATCACAACCATCCATCAGCCCAGTTAACAGACTAACTTCTCAGACCATAAGCACATTCGAAACATACACTTTGTCAAGCAATTCACATAGCACATGTGATGATTCAACTTCATACACACATTATTTCTAGAGAAAACCTAACCTTAATTCTTTTTGTTAATTTTTTATTTAATTACAATTCTATCACACATTACTGAAACATATGATCAAAGATGTGAAAAGGACAAATGTTTTCCAAGATACACATTTTGTGCTGAACCAGCACCGTCAGTTGGCTCAGATCACAATCTCTTACACATATCTTCATCATTTGTTCATTATATATGTGGATATTCCAAATTACTATAGTTTAATTGATAGGTTTCAAATTTTCTGCAGTACAACATTAATATAAACCTCTCTAATGGAAATATATTAATAACTATTACTAATCATTTATCAACCTAGACATAATCGCTAATTCAAATAAGTTTTTTTTTAACTCTTACTTAATGGCTAAGAATCCGTAATGGCATAGAGGCCTACTGATGAGTGCTGGTTCAACACGAAATGTACATCTTGGGGATCATTTATCCTTTTCACATGTTTTTGATTATATGTTTCAGTAATGTGTAATAGAATTGTAATTAATAAAAAAAAAAAATTATAAAAAAAAATTAAGAATAGGTTTTCTTTAGAAATAATGTGTATATGAAATTGAACTGTCACATGTGCTATACGAAATGCATGACAAAGTATATGTTTCTAATGTATCTATGGTCTAAGAGATTGATCTGACTTTCTGGACTGATGAATGGGATAGGTTTGCAAACATCATGTAACTCATTAGAAGCTTCAATTACTTCCTGTTCAGTTACATATGATCCAGGTTATTTACTTATTTACATATATATATAACTAAATTTTCATTTCTTATTTAGAGATTGTTGAAACTAAAGCTCGGCTTTATTGCTGTGAATATAGTACAATGATTGTTAACCCTTCTACGATCTGATGTGATGCACTGTGACTTCTTCTTATATGGAGTTAGGAATCTCTCAGCAACATGATCAGAGAAATCTGTTAGCCACTCTACCTTCCCTTTCCATTCCCTGCCCTAAGTTTTCCCATATCCTGCTCCATCCCATTTCCACAACATAATCTTTGTCAACTCCATGACTTTTATATCTAAATTTCTCCCTATCTTTTCCCAAACCCAGTGTAAAAACCAATAACCCACTCTCTCTATAATCACTTTGCTTATATTTATTCTTCTACAACTTCATTATTTGTACCCTTTCTGCTTTCAGGCATTTGTATTCCATTAGCAGATGCCTAATATTTTCTATGCCTTCCTTACACAATTTGTATATTAAATCACCCATATTTTTCCATTTATCCGTATATTCTCTTGTTGCTAAAGATCCTGTTTGAGCCTTAAATAGTAAACTACTTTCCTTTCTATTATCATAAATTAACTTGCAACCAATATTCCGTTTATTTCTGTATATATTTAAACTCTTTTTACTCTCCATACTAGTTCTCCATCTCTCCAACTTCTTTATTAATGCATTTATTCTTCTATCCCATTCCTTACCACTATAACGCCCAATAATTCTCCTAACACAATCATACCATCTTTTGTATAAGTATACTGACATAATTTCTTTATCCAAATCTTCTGCATACCGCATTACCTTTCTCACCCACTTGTTGCCTGCCCTTTATTTATAACCCAATTAAATACTATTTTGGCTATTCTTTTATTATCCATAAACTGCAATCTACCAAAGATTTTCATTTTGCTTTTTGCAGCTCTCATATAAAACCTTGACCATCCCATTACATCTGCATCTAATGCATGTCTTCCTACTTCTTTTTGTATTTTTTCTAAGTAATCTAATATCCCTTTACTAACATGTAGCACATTACCATATGTTAACCCTGCTACTACCATTCCCTTCCATACAATTCTAGCTACATAATATTTATTATATGAAAACACTATTAATTTCTTTATAAATCCATTTCTTTTTTTTTTTTTGCTTCATTTATCAATTTTTTCTCCCATTCTTCCAAGCAATTTCTCTGATTACTTAAGAAGATTCCCAAATAGTTATACCTATTCACCACATTTAACTTTATATCCCCCAATAAAAATTCTTTGTCTTCTCTTTCCCCAGTATTAATCATCATTACTTTTGATTTTTTTCACTAAATTTAATCCCCATTTCTTTACCCACCCATGTGCATGTCCTCAGCATAACTTCCATACCTTCCCTTCTTTCTGCTCACAAAAAGACATCATCTGCAAATTACCTTGCCACCTATTAATGGTATCTACTCCTCTTCCTAGTATTTCTCTTGCTCTCTACATTTCTCTCAAATACAACAAAAACAAAATAGATGACATATGGCATCCTTACCTTAGTTACATTGCATTTTTAAGTTTAACTGATTCTATATTTCCTAATTGATATGTATAGTAATTAATTTCATATAATCTCTTAATACTATTCACTAAAGCTCCATCCACTCCTAAATCTACTAAACTTACCCATAATTTATTCCTATTTACTCTATCATATGCCTTCTCTATATCTATAAAAACCATATATAACTGTCAACCTGTATTTCTACTCATATCTATAACTTATGTAATTACAAATAAACTATCTCCTATATGCCTATCTGATTGAAAATCTTGCATTTCTCCCACTATATTATTTTCTTCCCTCCATTTTGAGACCTTTCCAGCCACTGTATATGAGAAAACCTTATATAACACTGATGTTACCACTATCGGTCTATAATTGTTTAACTTTCTATTATCCTTACCCTTTCCTTTAAATAGTAACCTTACTCTTGTATTACTCCAACTACATGGAAAATCTCTCTTCTGTGCCATCTTATTAAAACATGATAATTGTTTTAGTTTTGGTGTATGACCTACATTCATTACCATCTCTGCTGCCCATCCATCCAAATCTCTTGCCTTTCCACTTTTCAATTTTTTTCCTGCCTCATTCAGCTCATTTGCTGTAAACCTAATATTCCCATTACCATATGCTTTCATGTTTTCTATCACTCTGTCCATCACATCTAACATCTTTTTTTTATCCATTACATATCTATTTAAGATTCGCTCTAAGTCTTCTCTAGAGCTACACTCTATTCCCTCATCATCTAGTAATACTATCTCTCCCCTACATTTCTCCTTTTAATATAATTCCAAAATCAGTAATATTGATTCCAGTCTTTTGTTTTATATTATTTTGTCTAATATATAAATCTTACAAAATATTATACTTATTTTTTTTCACTGTCTAGTTTAATAAATGATCAATAAAAACATGAATATATTTCCATAAAGTGGTTTGTATTTAAATTGTGAGTACAGAAAATTTGAAATCTGTCAGTTTAAACTATAGCAATTTACTATCTTTGTATATCCTGATCACATGATGAAGATATGTGTAAGAGATTTGATGTGGGCCAACTGATGAGCTGCTGGTTTAGCATGAAATGCACATCTTGTGGGATCATTTGGTTTTTTTACATGTCTTGGATTATATGTTTGAGTAATGTATGGGATTGAAGAGAAGTTTAAAATCTACTTAAACACTTGTAGATATGAAGTTAAGTGTAAGATTTTTTTTTTAAAAAAGATGTATATATAAAGGTAAATTGTAACTGTGCTATATAGCTTATTTGAAAAGTATGTATTCCTTATGTATCTATAGTGTGGAAAGTTGGTTCGACTTCTGGGCTGATGGCTGGTTGTGAAAGGATTGAGCTAAAAGGGGAATGATGCACTGATTAAAAACAAAAACTTCTCAATGCGTATTATCATGCAATGAGCTTACACCCCTCCACAAGGTAATAAAAGTGGATAGAAATTTGTTCCTATCTTGCCCGATAGTAGTGTAGTGTGAGTTCAGATGCACTGATAATAACTAATAACTTACTATAAAATATATGTGATTTTTTTTATTAAATAAATTAATTTTTTAACTTTTTTAATACAATTATTTTTATTTTTATTTAAATATGTTGTAGTCATTATATTTATTTATTTAGTGTGTCTTTAAAGATTTCAATCAGGAGATGGCATCTTTAAGTCCTTTAATTCTGTTGCTGAATGCATAAATTAGACACTTGTTAATTACGTAATTCATGTTTGTGATTATTCCGAACTGCATAAGTGTATGGTATTTGTATTAATTTTTTTTTGTTTTGAAGCAAATAAGTACAATAATCCTATGTAGTTTTAAATCTATTGGTGTGATTCCGATACTATATAATAAGATCCAATCTAGATAGTATGAGCTTCTTTCATCTAGGACATATTCATTCATTATATAGCCATAATACCCTATATGGTTCAGGTAATGGTAAAGTGGCAGATTCTACAACTTAAGATCATGGGTAATGCTCAATCCTATCACTTCGATGCTAGAACATTTTACGAACACTTGAGTAATAAAATTTCTTGTTTATTTATTTATAATTACTTTAACAATGATAATATACTGTCTGAGTAAATCACTTGAAAGTTTTAAAATTTGGAATCCGGATTAATTTTCTGGAAACTGAACTTGAAGAATTAATAAATGATGATAATATACATGTAATCATTTAATTTGTATATGCATCATATTGTTGTTGTTGTTATTATATAAAATATCATTTACATCTTAACTGAACACTTCACAATGCAATCTACAAAATAAAATGTATTCCTTCTTGCTTATGGTCATTATTATTGTTGCTATTGTTATTACTTTTGCAGAATTTACTGAAAAATACAATTGTGAATACCAAACTAAACCTGGTCTAAAATATGTTTGGGGATTAGCATATGATGGCAAAGATGAAGAATGTTTAGTGGCTTTAGACCAACCTGATTGTCTTGAACCTCCATGGACCAGGACCAATCACTTAGGTCTTGGAGTGGATGCCAAACCGCTAAGTTATACATGGGTTTTACCAAATTTTCCATCCGGAAAAACAAAAAAATGTATTTTGAGAATAAGGTATGTTTGTAGATACATAACTTGCAGTATGTGCATTGTGATGATTATGATGATAAAATGTGATAATTATGATGATTACAATTTGTAGATATAACATTTCATCAGATGATTATAATCCAAATTCTACAGATGCTCGTCATAATGAAAACAAGTAAGTCTTAAATCATTAAAAATATACACACACAAAAATTTATATATACATCTGTAATTGAAACAGAAGTAATTACTTCATTATATATATATACACACACACACACACATTGAGATTAATACTCCAGCACTGGTCTATTAAGTAAATGAAATATTTTCAATTGAAAGCACAAGATAAAACTTTTTTTAGAGAAAAGATCGGACTGTCTCTTCTCTTTACCTCATTACATATAGAAGCTAAACTTAAGCACTTTGGATAGGAAGCATGAAGATTTTAAATTAATCATATTACTTTGCTTTATATTATTTTAATTGACATTCACAAAGTGTCAATACCAAATTAAATAAAGAAAATGTAAATATAAACCACCCAGCAGTTAATATTATATAATACATTGAGATTAATACTTCAACACTAGTTTATTAAATAAATAAAATACTCTCAATCCAAAGCACAAGATAATTTGTTGTTTTTAGATTAACCTTTATATATAAGTTAAAGTAAAGTGAAAAGATGGTCTGATCTTTTCTCTAAAAAAAATTTATCTTGAGCTTTGGGTTGAGTGTATTTCAATTACTTAATAGATCAGTTTTGGAGTATTAATCTTAATATATTATATAATATTAACTGCTGGCAAGTTTATATTTACATATTTTGTGATTTGGTATTGACAAACTGTAAACTGAAAAATTTTGCATATGTCACTTAAAATAATATAAAGCAATTTGAAATATTGCTTTAATGAAGTAATATGAATGATTTAAAATCTTCAAGCTTTCTCTCTAAAGTGCTTAAGACTAGCCTCTGTATATAAATTGAAATAAAGAGAAAAGACAGTCTGATCTCTTTAAAAAAGTTTTTTCTCGTGCTTTGGGTTGAGAGTATAGTTAATAGATCAATGTTGGAATATTAATTTTGATATATTACATAATATTAATTGCTGAATTTATATTCACATATATTTACATGAAATCAGTCAACACTTAAACAATATAAATATCAATAACAATCAATAATCTCAATCTGTAATCAAGGACATTTTTATCTATGGACTAATATATTTATATATACAACTAAAGATTGGAATTTGTCTAAAGAGAGTGAAATTATTAATTCAAAAAAGTTTAAATAAATCTCATTCTGAAACCAGACTAACAAATAATCAATTATAACTTTCAGATTCCATTGAAATTATGTTTTACTTAGATAATAAAGCTAATAATCCCCGACTATATATATATGTGTGAGTTCTGAAGAAAAAGTGAGTTTATATATATATTGCAGATATATTGGATACTTTCATTCTTTAATATTCTTTTAAATGCTTTTATTGAAGTTGGAAAATTGGTTTGTTTGTTTGTTAGCTTATTTGTTAAGTTTTGATCTTTTACAATGAAATTTTAAAATCAAGGTTTAATATATTTAAGTTCAATAGAATTGCTTAAAATTTGGTATACTAGTCTAATCTATTTGAAACACTTATCTTTTCAATAGGTCAACTAGTTTCTTAGATATGGAACAGAGTGAGGGAAAATATTAAAAATATTGAATAATTTCATATATAGTAGTTAATAATTAATTTCAGAACTTTGATTTGTTTTAAATAATGCTTGTGAGAGGACAGTATAAAGATTTTTTTCAATTTAATATTTTTTAATCATTTTAAACTTACTATATATATCATATTTAGTACATGTACATAATTATATATGTAAAATAAATCAGTAACTAAGTTTTCCATTCAAAATTGTTTGATAGTTTTTATTTTTATTTTAAAATAATTGTTTTTTTTTAAAAAGCTAAGAAAAAAACTCCTATCATTATTTAAAACAATTGAGAAAAGCTAAAGTAAACTTAAAACATCACATGATCACCATCTCTATACTAGCACATAATTGTTGTAAACAAAGGCAAAACTCTTCATACAATTGTGCCACCCTGTGCCAAACAGAGTAAACAATGGATGCCAGAAGGCTTGTGCATAAAATCCCTATCTAGTGCCTACCCATACAATATCCCCAGACTAGTTTCTGGCTTGTGGCCATCATCAGTGAGAAGCCTTGGATCTGAGAGCACTGCACCTAGATCTTAGGATCTAATGCAACCCTCCAGCAGCCACCTTTTAACTCTACTTTACTACAAAACTATGAGAATGAAATTGAAAACAATATTTTCAATCTAAGCTCAATAGCTTATATAGTCATATGGGTCTGAACTCACTTCAGCACCCATACATTTTGGTGTCTTTGGCTCTTAAACAACCACAGCCACCACTATCCTATTAGGCAGGATTGGTGGCACTACTGTATGGAGAGTTTTGCCTTTGTTTACAACAATTATGTGCTAGTATAGAGATGTTGAATCATGTGATGTTTTGTGGTTTAACACCAATCCTGCCTAATAGGATATTGGTGGCTATGATGTTTAAGAGCCAAAGACACCAAAATGTATGTGTGCTGAATTGAGTTCAGACCCATATGACTATATAAGCTATTGAGCTTAGATTGAAAATATTATTGTTTTCAATTTCATTCTCATAGTTTTGTAGTAGAATTAAAAGGTACCTGCTGGACGGTTGCATTAGATCCTAAGATCTAGGTGCAGTGCTCTCAGATCCAAGGCTCCTCATTGATGATGGCCACAAGCCAGAAACTAGTCTGGGGATATTGGATGAGTAGGCACTAGATAAGGATTTTATGCACAAGCCTTCTGGCATCCATTGATTACTCTGTTTGGCACTACTGTATGGAGAGTTTTGCCTTTGTTCTAAAGAAAACTTGTGATAATTGTTTAAAACAATGATTGAAAGTTTTCTTTTTAGCATTTTTTTAAACAATTATGTTAAAATAAAAACTCAAGCAATTTTAAATAGAAAACTTAGTGACTGATTTATTATACATATATAACTATGTACACATACTATATATATATACATTAAGAGTATATATATATTAACTTACTGTAGAAATATGTAATGATATATATACTATATGTGTGATATTGATTTAAAGTAAAATTATATGTATTAAATGAAGTTCATTTACAATATATACAAATGTTATTATGTACACATACTAAATATAATATATATATATATATCATTAACTTTAATTGTCTACTCATTTTAAAGTAGAATATAGTTTTACATTTTCATTTACTGTGTCAATACTAAAAACTTAAAAAATAATAAAAGATAATTTTTTTAGATATTAAATGCTTTTATTAACTGCATTAAAAAGAAATAAAATAATTGTTTCTTCAACTACAATTGAAGTTTTTTATATTTAATTTGAAATAAAAGCATGGAGGGAGGTCCAGAAATTAATTAAGACAATCCCCATTTTTTATAACAAGGGATTGACTTAATTAATTTTTGAATCTCCATGCTTTTATTTAGAGTTAAATCTAAAAACTTCAATTGTGGTTGAAGAAACAATTATTTTTTCTTTTCAGTGCACAGTCAATAAAAGCATTTAATATAAAAAAATTGTTATCTATTATTTAATGAACATTTGATTTATTTCACATATGGAGTTAATAGAAATATCTAAAAAAAGTTTTTAACATTGTGGTTGAGGTCATTTATATGCTCTAACTTAGCAACCTTCATCTGTAAATCCTCAATATAATGATAGTAAACAATAGTTATGCTTTATGTCAGGATGTGTAAATGAAGAGCAGAACATTCCTCATATGGATTTTGTTTTATTAAGTCATTATCATAATTTGAATGATTAATACTCTGCAGGATGAAATTTTCTATAAATTTAACCAATATCTCTGGTTTATAGAAGTATTGAAGCAAATGGTTACTTCATAAGGCAATTTTAATAGTACCGATCCTATTTGAAACAATGTGAATAAACATTATTTTTAAGATTAAGAGCCACTGATATGTACTTTTCTTAAATTAAAAGAAATATTTCTGCTTAATTATCTACAACACTTTCCATGCTTCATAATTCTTAATAAATTTAGGTTTAATAAGGCAAAATCATTATTTATTGAAAAGTTGTGTTTAGTTAAAGTTTGTAAACTTTGATAAGTGACCGTAAAAAATAAATATTACTGATGATGTGTTGATGTATAAAAGTAGATGTTTGTCTAAACTGGGGGTCAACAAACTGCAGCTTGTGAGTGAAATGTGGTTCTTTGATCCCATTCTTATAGATCATGATATACATTTATATTTTCTCTTATAATTTGCAAATATATTTTGATGACTTTACGGAAGAAAAAATGTCCTTTACAATGTTAGAAATTTGTAAATAAATCTAACTGCGAAAGTAATTTTGTTTTTATTTATTTATTTTTAAGAGAATTTTTTTATTTTCATTAAGATGTATATAGATTCTATTGTGTTCCATTATCCACAGCGATTCAGAAATTTGTACTTTCATGAACATATTTTTCATCTCTTTCCTCGCGGCTCTTTAATGGGGGGGGGGGGGGTAAATAAAATGTCTCTTTGTGTTAAAATGTTTGCTGACCCCTGGTCTAGACAGTTAAATGAAGAATCCAGTACATTAAAACTTATTAGATTTAATTTTAATAATAATATTTCTATTTATGATAAATCAATCTTATCATAAACTTATAAGATTATAACAAAACTCACTTAGGTTTTACCATTTCTCTTTTTTTTCGTACTTTCCCCAATTAATTTTTGAAAAGTGGATCAAAAATAATTACTTAAAATATGCAAGTATATTGTAAGCATTCGCTGAATTCTTTTATACTGTCATAATTTACTCGTAATCATTGCTTATTTAATCCTACACAATAACTGTGTCACCATCATTGATTTAAGAAGTTTATTTCAAAAATATGACTTGCAATCATTTCTTTATTTTTCTACATCCCATTAGAGTAGTATTTAAAGCATTTCACCTATGCTTATTCTAATATGACCTTTGACCTCAAACTGTTAATTATTCATATATTTTGATTTTTCAATAATAGGAATTTTGAAAATCACTTCAAATGATGATTAAGAGATCATTTTATTGTAATATTCTGATGTTTAATTAATCTGTCTGCCTTCAAACTGAAAATTGTAATTTTCAGTTTCATATATAGTATCTAATTACATTTTGGATATTTATTCTATATTATATATATAAACGTATGCATATGTTTTTCCTAGAAAAATAGAGATAACTAGGCAATAGGGCACAACAAACAAGCAACAGTATTTGATTATATAATTGGCCATTGTGTAATAATTCCTTAGCACAATTTATTCTAGTCTCTCAATATTTCAATCTTTGATTATATTAACTTGAAAAGAAAAAAAACCTAATTTAATAAATTAAAGGCAATACCAATACTATTTTTTATATATAGTCAAAATATTGAAAACATTAAATATAACTTTAATACATTTCCTGTACTGAGCATCCTTGTCGAGACAACTGCTACACTCAAAATATAAATAGAACATGGAAATATGAGATTACACACTTAAGTGCCTATGTTCCAAAATCACATTTATCAGAAAACTATTTAGATGTTCTATTCATTACTGAGTATACATTATTATTTAAATGCTTTTATATTTACTTGTCTCTCTTTGTTTCTGTCTGTATGTCCACATTTTTTAATTTTTAACAATGGAAAAAAACTTCCTGTTTAGAACCCAAACTCACATCCTTACACTTCCCAAGAAAATTCCTTAACAATTGAGCCAACCCAAACATTATATTTGTAGATAAAATATTTGTTAATATTGATTTAAGTCTTACTTAATTAAAAAGTCAATACATAAATATTTTTATATAAAATGATCATATGATATTTTAATTTAGAATTTCTTTGCTAGAGGGTGTGATTTTTATTTTCACATCTTATTATAAAATTATAATTTTTGTCAGATTTTTTTGTAGTTTTAACCATTTTTAATAATAATATGTAAATATAACTAGAAAGCAAAAAAATAATATGTAAAAAAAAGATTTTTTTTAAACAATGCTTTTAGATAAACAGCTAACTAAAATGTAGAAAAATAACAAAGTAATCCGACTAAAAAAACGTGTTATTTCATAAAAGCATTTGAGGCCATAAAAATCAAAAAGACCTCAAATGCTTTTATGACGACACAATTTTAAGTCAGATTACTTTATTTTTCTACTTTTTAGTTGACTTTTTGTTTACTTAAAAGCATTATTTAAAAAAAATCTTTTTTTACATATTATTTTTAAACTACGCCTCTTTAATTTTGTTTCTTGTCATTATGTTCAGTGCAACTATCTGACTTCTTTAGGTTTAAAATCATCACTAAATATTCATTCATCTTCTAAAACTTTTTTTTCTTGAATACAAATAGCTGGTTATCTTTGACAAAGAACGCTTAGCTCCAAAAGTACAATAGCATTATATTTAATGTTTTCAACAGTTTCTTCATATATGAAGCAATATTAGTATTTCTCTTAATTTATGTTTGTACATATGTTTATATATGTATTCTCAAGGGGGTGGGGAAAAGTTAAAAAATTTGGTCTTTGTATTTGAGGTGGAATTTCTGTCTTGTGACACCCATGAGACGTAATTCAGTAATAGATAGCTATTGATGAGCTGTCTCAAATTGAACAGTTTCTAGAATCATAATTAGTTACTCAATAGGAGAAATGCTCTTATAAATGATGGGAATAGAAACAGCAATGACGATTGCATGATAATAGCAAGGTTTAGAACTTAAGATCTGGAATTATAAAAAAATGAGATGGATAGGATATTTTTAATGCTATTTTCACCATTATTTAATCTGTCATTAGGAATAGACCTTTTGAATTACTAGATTTGACTGACTAGTTTTTTTCAGACTTTTCTATCAATTATGTATAATATGTTGTAATTTTTAATTCCCTTAGGAAAAAAGGTATTGTTTCTCCTGTAAGATCACAGCCACTTGTAGATATCGGGGAAAGAGAAAGCTTTCGTCTTGCCATGAATTCTGCTAATTATGGTCGTACTTTTCAAGATCGCAGTCACACTTTCATTCTTAAGCCAAGACCTTCTGGTTTAGAAAAGTATAGAATATATAACTTAAATGTACGAGGAAAAAGAGGAAATATAGTTCAAGTTTATCCAGCTGTGGAATATGATTATGTACCGACTGATTTAAGTATTACAAGGAATGACTTGATTCATATTCAGTGGACAGGTAAGAGATTTTTCAGCTATCATTAACATTTTTTTTAAATTTTTAATTGTTATGTCAAATTACTTTTGGGTAATAAGAATTCTCATCTTTCATTAATTAGTAAATGTATAGAATGTATAAAATTAAAATGTAATTAAATAATTATGTATTATTTTATAACTAAATTATTCTTTTGTTTGTTAAGTTTCAGAATCTGTTATATTTCACCTTGCCTTCAAATATGGACTAGTCCAGATTCTATCTCATCTTGATTGGTTTGAGCATTCATCAGCCTGGATCAAAGGTTATGCATGTAGATAACATACATCCAATGGCGATAAAGGAGAAATAGGCGATGATGCTCACTAAATCTGATTGTTTATTATTATGGCTGGGGATCTGGCCATAAAGTCAATGTATTTGGAAGTAAGATCAGACAACAATTGTCAAAATTAAATGCCAATATACATCTTATCCACAATATGGCTGAGCAGTGAGCCAAATTCACTTTAGAACTGGAAGCTGTTGGATATGAATGAGATAAGCTGTCATAATACAGTGGGAAGTGTCACAATGCCAACTCATGAGGCAGGCTGTCACTGTATAGATGGAAGTGTTAGGTAAATTTATAAGAGCATTTGAAGTTCTTTCTTCTATAGTTGCCCAGCAACTAATAATATACCAAGCCAACTGTATCGGTAATGATATAAAATTGCATATACACATTTTTATATTGGTATTAATAAATATATATTATTATTGTATATTATGCATACCTCTGTTTGTGTAATAATTCACATATAAAGACAACAGAGTCCCTTATATCAATAAAAAGGCTTGAAGTGTTTAATAGTCTGAGCAGAATTTTAAGATTGAGCTAGCAAAAATAATGAATGCTAAGATCTTTTAATATAAAGATATATTTTTTCTTATTGATAATCTCTGAACTACTTAGATAGTAGACAGAAAGGGGCAAAAATAAACTTATTATTAGTTTACGAATTTATTCTTGAAGAACCACCTAGTGACAAAAAGTCAAAATTTATAGGCATGTACTAAAAGGAAATAGTTTTTATTAAGTGCCTAGTATGAGAGCAATATTCATACTAGCTATGCTATAGCTCTGTTGTCTGCATAAGCATAAAGGATTTTGAATGCCAATATTATTAAAATAGCAGTATGGGTGTGAAATGTTCAAATAAAATTACTTTTTGCTACTAATTGATTGTTATAAAGTCTATTTTTTAATAAGTCAAAATAATAATCGTAAATATTAATTGTAATGTAATCACATCCAATTGAAGTTTCAGACTGAATGGTGATTATAAAATAATTAATTCCTTCAAAATTATAAACTAAAACAGCTTTTGATAAAGGTGTAGAGTATTAAAACCTGGTGTAGTCTCTAACTTTGAAGAAATGGTCTGGAAAATTCAAAGTTTATTTTTAGTGTTGGTCTCGTTTTTTTGTTTGTGAAGTTATTTGATTTTAATTTTAATCAACATTCAAATAGATAGTTGGAAGTAAACTATTACTTCACATGATTTCTTAAAATTAAATCCCTTATGGAATTCTCTGCAGACGTTCAACCCAACTGCATAAGAATTGAGCAATGAATTAATAGACTTCCAGTTCTGGCTAATTGCCCATCATTTAGGCTTGGTAGAGGTTAGTTATAGTAATTTGTTAGCATATTATTTGACGGTCATGCAATTGATCACTGTTTACATAGTCAACTAGAATAGTAGAGGTCTCTGCTATCAAAAGTGATTTATATTTTAAGTTTATCCAATATGTTAAAATGACAGCATAAAACCATTTTTCAAAACGTGTGGTAATTATACTTCGTTAAAGCTTTTGCTTTTATTGTAAAGTTGTTTAAGATATCTTGTCTTTTTTTGCATGATATCCTAACAAGTTCCTTCTCTTGCTTAAATTATTTAGGTTCTAATACTCACAATAATGAGAACCCTGGAGGTGATGGTCAGGTAGGAGATGCTGGCCAAGGAACTGCAGGTAAGACTAGAAGTTGTTTGAAATCTCAGACTAAAAGTTGTTTGAAATCTCAAACTAATGATAATAGTAAAGATTTTTAAATTAAGTATTAACTGATGATGTTTCTTTAACTGACTTTTTTAAAATAGGAAATGTTTGCTTTGTAAATGATATAAAAATGTTCAATGTACAGGAATGTATGTTAAATAGATATTATAATTAATGGTTATTGTGATGTCTTGTAAAAATATTTACATTGAGATTAGTATAAATTTGTGCACTCCAGCAAAAGTAGAAATATATTTTAGATCGCTTACAGATAAGCTATAGATTTAATTAATGATTAAATTTACGTTAATTGCTTAATTGCGATAAGAACATTGCGATCCATAAATTTCTAAGAAATATTTGCTGATTACAAATATTTCTTGATAAGAGACTAATTAATTAATGGAACAGAATTTCTAAATTACCTTATATGGAAATGAATTCTTAGGGTACCAATTAATTATATAGACCTAAAACATTGTTGATCTGAAAAAACTATTAAATTGGAAATATTTTGATGTGTTAATTATTCCTTTGTTTAGGCTTTATAAATGTTCCTAAATATCTTTACTTTATATACTTCATAAATAAACTTAAAAAATAATTGCTATTTAATATTGGACATTATGTCACAATGAAATACATCAACAGTTTTAAAAATATTATATCACTGACTTTAAGTAGCTTACATAATATATTTTTAATAATCTCAAAATAAAATTAAATAATTATTTAATATTATTATATCATTTCCCTTTAATCTCCATTTCCAATATTATTGTCTTTGGATAGCTTACATAATACAATATTTTTAATAACCTCTAAATAAAATTAAATAATTTTTTTTTAAGATTATTATATCATTTCCCTTCAATCTCTGTTCCTAGTATTATTGACTTTGAATAGTTTATTTAATACAGTATATTTAACTACCCTTGAATAGAAATAAATAATTATTTAATACTACTACATTAATTTACTTCAATCTCTGCTACTAGTACATAAATATTTGTCTTTATACATATACATTGTATATATATATGTAACACATAAAATGTCCATTAATTAAAAATTATTGTAATAACAATAAAAATAGTAAATATAATAGTAATCAACTACTATATACAGTCTTTCAATCTGCAGAAGTACGTTTGGTTAATTCCTTAACTCTCCTCAACTACTGTTAAATTAAAAAAACAATGGAAGCAAACGTCATCAACTTAAAATCTCATGAATCCCGACTATTGCAGTTAAATTTAAAAAAAACATAATGGAAGCAAATGTCATCAACTTAAAATCTCATGAATCCTGACTATTGCCATTAAATTCAAAAAACATAATGGAAGCAAATGTCATCAACTTAAAATCCTATGAATCCTGACTACTTCCATTAATTTGAAAAGTCATAATGGAAGCAAATATCATCAACTTAAAATCCCACGAATCCTGGATTTTAACATTAGCAACCGCTAATGTTAAAAGTTGGGATTTTGGGGATTTTAAGTTGATGACATTTGCTTCCATTATATTTTTTGAATTTAATGGCAGTTAAGGAATTAAGTGCCAACATTAAAAGTCGGGATTCATGGATTTTAAGTTAATGATGCTTCCATTACGTTTTTTGAATTTAATGGCAGTTGAGGAGGATTAAGGAATTAACCAAAAGTTCTTCTACAGATTAAGACTATTTAATAGTTATTTACTATTATAAATATATGCACACACACATATATACAATTTTTATCTATTCTTTATAAAATATATATTTAAACCTTTTAGAATCACAGCATCATATGATTCCGTTATAATACTTACTCCATTAGACAAGGCTAAAGTCTATCTTCACACAATTACTTATAAAAGTACTAAAATTGGAGATATCATCCTACAATGGTCCCATGTTTGAAAATGATAATGAATTTTGATTTATGGTTTTACATTATCTTAAAAAAGATTCCTTATTTAAGTTTTGATATCAAATCAATTTGTTTATTCAGGAGGATTGGGAGATAGCATTTTATTCAAAACATTGAATTAATTCAAATTTTATTCATATTTTTTCAAATACATTTAACTATTACTAGTAACAAATTAGTATAGAATAGAACAATTTTAAAAGTATTTTTTCTCCTATTCCAGCTGTTGCGATCAACGACAGACTAGTATGGGGATTGAGACAATAACCGAATACTGAATTTAAGATTGCAGTCTAACCAATTCAAGTATTCTGACAAAAGCAATAGAAATTTAATATATCTTTTTGTATGGATTTTTCCAAACAATATGGATTATCATACTAGATTGATTTATGGAATTATTTGGCATTGTCATGAGAACACTTTTTTTCTTCTGTGCCTAATGTTATTGTTTTCCCAATTGAATATATGTTTATTATTATTATTATTATTGGTATATGCATTATCTGCTACTTTAAATACATTTGGTTTCCCATCTTACCATTGTTTTGTGATCTTTTAATCATTTTTCAATGAGGCAGCTAGTTTCACCAATATTTTAAATGATCAAATTTCAATGTTAAAATTTGTCCATAGTGTTCCCTTCCATATATAAAATTAAAAATAATCAATTTAAAGCAAAATCGAGTCAACTCACTATAAATAAATAAAAATTGTCATGTGATTATCTAAAACCAAACAACTTAAAAGGATTTCATTAAGGAATGAAAGCTGGATTGATGTATTAAATAATTTTTTATTTATTTATAGCGAATTGTCTATTTCAATTTTGTTTTAAATTGATTATTTTTAGTTTCACCAATGTATGTTTTCACATTCCCATGAGATTTCCTAGATGTGATTCTTGCTTTAACAGTATTTAAAGTTTATATTTTTTTAAAAATTAAAATTCTTTGCACTGTGCCATGACTTCTGAAAGCTGTCTGATATATTATTGATTGCAGGTTTTTTGTAGTTTGTCTTCACATTCCTAAAATGTAGGTATACACTACAATATCCATTACTGATCTTGCTTTTAATGTTTCTTTTTTTTTTTCAGTTTGTTTAACCTTCTAATCATTCTGAAACACTTCAGTAACTACAAATAAGTGCTTGTACACATTTTTTTGATAGAAGCATATTGTATAGTGAACCATGAACCAGAGTATATATTTAATGAAATCAATGATCCATATTTAAATCAAATAACTTTATCTTAGGTTCAAACTCAAAACTTTTAACTTATTATTTTGAATAGCATAGTATATATAAAATGGTCATGATCTGGACATAATGCAACAGATAACTTCTAGTACAGTCATTTAGGTAAAATTCTGGGAATCAGTGCTAATTGACTGCAGAGGGCACCACTTTTGCAAATTGGTTTTGTATTAATATTTTTTTATATCTGGTATGTTCTTATGAATAAAAATTAGATAATTTAAGTTAGATATAATTTTGTTATATTCTGATAAAATGAACAGGTTTAAGTTATTGGCTCATGGATTGCATATTGGCTAATGACTTGAAAATATCTACCGAAGGAATAGTTACACGATTTGAAGTTTTCTTCATATCCATTACGCCTTCTAGTGGTTACTTAATAGATTCCTGGACTGACAGGTGATTAAAAAAAAATTAAAGATTATCAATTTATGTTGATTTGACTCATAATGTTTCATGTATAGGAAATCTGATTAAAAAAAAATTCTTTTTTGTAATAGGACTTATATTTGGAGCAAAAAATACTACAAAACATAAAACAAAGTCGAAGAGAGTAATAAAAAGTATGTAAACTATGAAATATCATGTAATAAAACAAGTTGATAATATCTGGATCTTTTTGTTCTCCTGAAAATCAATTCAGGAATCACTTAAATGCCACTAAAATTGAAAAGAAATAAATTCAAATAGTACATGCAAATTGCTTAAATACTTGTTTTACCACTTTTGCTTATTGCTAATTACGATATACCACTTTATTATATGCTGCTGGTGATTTAATACATCTTCGTGAAAATAAACTGTGCACATTATTTGTGTGTCTTATGTTATCAGTCAGTTGCAGTTGAAAATGAAGTAGTGACTTTATTTATTAGTTAATCAAATATTCTTGAGTTCAAATCTGAAAATATTGTTTTTGGGTTTAATATTTTCTTTTGATATTTTGCACACTTCTTGTGTTTATAAGAAAATAATTTAACATGGAGACTTCCCCCCTCTGGAAAGACTTAATTTCTATCAGAAACACCTGACAAGTTGTATAAGTAAGAGATTTTAAAAAAGCCATCTTAAATGCTTTTAAAAAAAAAAAAAAAAAAATTCAATTTAAATAAAGTATCCTAGATGCATTTGCTACTTAGAAATTCCAGTATATCTCATCTGGATAGTCAAGAACCCATCTATTTATATTGAAAACAAATGTTTGCAATGTGTAATTTGTGAAAATAATTAAATGCAGGTGATAGTTTTTATCAAAATATAATTTTTTTTGATAGATTATAAAAAAAATATAAATTTAATTTTAAAATGCAAAATTTAAGTATGTACTAAAAAGTGCACTTTTAATTATTGTAGTTTTCTGTATTTTTTTACAATTTTTATAAAAGAAACATTTAATGTATAAATCAACAGTGAATGCTATTAATTTAAATTTTGTATCTAAGAAGTTTGTTTTAACATGTAAAATAATATATTCTTTAAAAGTATAGATATGTTTTTGTTATTGAAATTACTTAAGATATTTGGATTATTTTAAAGTTATTTTCAATTTATAAAACTATATTATGGATAAAGTTTATACATCTATATTGTTAGGTTCCAAAAAACTAGGAACTATTCTTAGTTTGAGAGTAAAATGAGAACGGAAAATCATAAGCTTTCACCACTTACCATTTGATTAGTTTGTTGGGTATTGTTTTCATTATTTCATTTGCAGAGAAATGCCTAAGATCTTTGTTTTATAATGAAATATTTAAAAATATATATATATACACACACACAGTATTATTTCCGGGGGGGGGGGCATGTAGTAAAAATAAAATAGCTAAATGCTTCCTAGAATGGATTGTCTCAACAATTAGAGCAAATATCTTTGACTAAAAAAAAATTAAAGAGAAATTTACAAACTCCCAGCAGAGAGAAAAAAGGGCAGACATGCTATTTCTGCAGAAAATCTGGACATACAAAATTTAATTGTAAACATAATATGCAGAAATTATGATTTAAAAGGACATTTAGCAGTGTTTGCCATTTTAGGTATCGCACACTACCAAATAACAGAAAACCAGACTACAAATCTTGGGGAGAGATGGAGTATAAGAAGACAAACATAAAAATCTGAAATTACAGTAAAATAAAACACATTTTACTGGTTGTGGAAATCTGCACTAAACAAGTTACTATGGCAGTTGATAGTGAAGCTGGATTGTCATTGATTTCAAAGAAAGAATAGATAAAAATATATGAAAACCTTAAAAAGATTCAATATAACGGTCTGTTATGGTAGCCGCAGATATTAATGGAAATAAAGTTGCCATTTGTGGTAAAGTTGTGGTCCCTGTAAGATTAAATTCGAGCCAATTTCTTATACTGTATTGTATATGGTAAATAAAGATTTTTCACTGCTGGAAAGAAACTGGTTTAGATCTCTTGGTGTTCACATAATCATCTTAAAAACATTTCATGTAGAAACTTATGAAAAAAAAAATGCCCTGGATTTGCTGAATTAAGAACCATACCAGTTAACATTGAATTAATGAAAGATGCACAACTGATTATATATAAGCCTTATAAAGTACCATTTGCTTTAGGGGAGAAAGTAGAAAAAACACTGGGCAAGTTGATTTCTAAGGGAGTATTAACACCCACTGAAGACTCTGTTTAGGCCATACCTATAGTCATAATTGTTAAACCTTATGGAAAATTACATTTATGTAGAGACTATAGTTATGTTAAATAAGCACTTAAGTAAAAGCTCATATTCAGTCTCTAGTAGACGTGAACTATTGGCATTATTACAAAAGGTCAATTACTTTACAAAAATAGATTTGAAAGCTGCTTTCCACCAGATACCAGCAACAAAAAAAACAAACAGAATTTTTAACTTTGACCATCCATAAGGGACTATATAAATGTATTTCCAGTGAACCAAACATCTTTCAGGCAAAGCTGGATATGTTCTTTAGAACTGTAACTGGCATAGTGCCTTATTTAAATGATATATTAATCACTGCCATAACTGAAGTTAAGTTAGAAAAGTGGGTTACTAGTGTCAGACAATGGTATAGGCTTTATATCCCAAAAATAGATTTCCTTGAGCATTAAAGGAATTAAACACATCCGTGCTCCTCCCTAACGATCTAGACAGTAATGGGATTGCTGAGCAGGCCATACATTTAAAACATGTATTGACAAATTTTAAAAGCAATACAGAAGCTACAGAGAAGCAATGTACCATCATCACTTCATACTTACCCCTGCGATGAATAAAATGCCAGCAGATTTACTGATGAATCATTCCTTTCATACACACATACAAACTGCTACCCCCCTAGTAGGAAAATGAGAAATCAAACTCCTAATAAATTTTGACCAGATAAAAATGTGTGGATATGTGATTTTTTAAAACATAAGTGGATGCCTGGTATAATAATAGTGATGTCAAGGCAAATAAGACTACCGAAATTGGGAAGGAATTAAAAAGACATATAAATCACCTTTACCATCATTATGCTGATACTTTGTCCAAAACAAAACATTTGAGAATCAAGTGATCAAAACAGATATGCTATGGCAGTAATCCCCAACCTTTTTGCACTTAAGAGCACATTCTATAATATTCGCCAGGTGGCGGGCACCATTTATTTTTTCAATGTAAATTTATAGTTGGATATTGTTAATAATACACATAATGTACAAAAAAATATTTATTTCAAAAATAAAAATTTAACATTTGATTACAATATAATACAATAATTTATAAGAAATTTTAAAAATCAAATTTATTGTATCAGATAATTTTTTATCGTGTTTGGATAGCGGCGGGTACATGTAAAATGGTCTGCGGGTGCCATGGTGCCCACGGCATAGGATTGGGAACCCCTGTGCTATGGTATAATTCAGATAATAATTCAAACTTAGAATTAGTCGCACAAAGCAAAGATGAAACTGCTCGTACTCAATAACCAAATCCAACTTCCCTCTGAGAGATACTATTATAGTTACTCCCAGGATCTCCCCATGTTTGTCGATCCCCAATTAAATAGAAAAATTTTGCTTGTTGATACCACTGATTTCTAGAATGGAAGGAAGTGTAACATGTCTGTGATTGCACATATATATAAATTAAGTCTATTTACCTTAACACACTAATTGTTTCAGTCTTGATTACTTCTTAATTCACTCTAGAAAACTAATAAAGAGAGCTCTGCCTATGCAAATTAAGATCTTAAAAAACCTCTTAATTACTTTGCAAAAGATTAACTTCACTGTAATTAACAGGAAAGTGTCAGAGTATTATTCTTATAATGGTACTGAAGTTATTATAGAAGCTGCACCATATTCTTGGAGATGGATTCTGAACAAAGCTTAAGTGTTTTACTCTGTATAATATCAGAAGAACTCTAGCAGAAAATTCTCTCCTAAATAGAGTATTCAAATTTATAATATCTATTAAAAATGTCAGTGTGAAAATTGTGAATAAATATTTTTGTAAAATATTACACTGATAAAAAAAAAGAAAACTTTTATACTATCTGACTGGTCTTCAGAGATCCTTAGACATAGCATGATTAAAGCAAAAATGTTTTTTTATTTTAAAAACTATACTTGACAAAAATATCAAGAAAATAATTATATAAAAAACAAATGGAAGTGTGATTTAAGTGGAGAAATGGAATAATTCACAGTACCATTGTCTTTTCTTGATGGGAGGGGACATGTAACTTATATTGGCAATGCCAAAGTTACATAGTGATATTTTTAGAAATGCTCATATCACATGATCGCCATTTCTTATGTTTGCTCACAACTGATTATGGCTTGCACTGAGTGGAACTACTGTGTAGAGAGTTATTCCTGTTTAATGCTCATATACACAATATATATACATGTACATGCATGTAAGATTGAAATAAAGAAGTGAGGAATGAAATATATGAGTTGATATATTCATTTAGTTACTTTTCCCTTTGTTTCAAAACAAATTAGTTTTTATCCCCAAAAATTTATAAATAAAGTTTTTTTATGTAAATAAAGTTGAAAGGATTGAATTGAGATAGATTTTTTCTCACCATCAAATTAAAACTATACAAAAGTGTAAATTTAAAACTACATTAATTTATTAAAAGTGAAAAAATACTTTTTATATTTGGATTATGTAATATGGAGTGCTAGATTAAAACAAATAGCTCATTAGTTCTTATCCTTAATGCAATGCTCACTATCTTCCCTATCAATTAGCAAAAAACTGCCAGAGATAAATGGAACTCCGTAAAAGAACTGCCAAGATCTGTTTCTGAAGAAATACAAACACTATGTAATTGCATTTAATGTTGTTTAATGATACTTAAAAGAATACTTTCCAGATAGATGGTAAGATAATCTAAAGCAAGAACCCTTAATGTTTTTATATTATTTTCTTTTGAATATTAAAATAAACAAAACAGAAATATTGCATTCTCAAAAACAGAGTGAAAAACAATTTGAAATAGTTAAAAATTAAATTATCTTTTATTCAGGAATGAACTAGAAAAATAAACCATTTAGAATTTAAATGGTTCACTAAATAAATTATATGGTGATTCACCTGGAATAAAGTGAATGAAATTATTTCTAGAAAAGTTACATAGAAATTAACGATGATTTTTTTTATATCTGCAAAGTTATGTAAAATTGCAAAAAGGAAAAGACTTAAACTTGTGTTATAATTTCCATCTTGAAAAGTGTTCAGTAAGGAAATCCCTAAAGGTATGATTAATTTGTTTCATTAATAAATTATTTTATTATTTGCTAAGTTGTTATTTTATGCCTATCACAAAGCAAGTATAGAATAAATTATCTTGCTATTTCACTATTTCATAAAATATACATATTAGTTATACTTAATTAATGTATTGCTATAATACTTTTCATGATATATCTAACGCTTGCTATTAAAAATGCACAATTAATGCCATACATGAGACTCTTAGCAAGAAAACCCTCATAGCCATGAGAACATGCCCTCTGGTGTGTGACATTTGAAATGTGCGATAACAGAAGCAAATAAGTGTTTGTGTATAGAATGAGCCTTAGTATACTATTCATCTCATTATTTCTTTTCATTCTGCTTCCCTGAATTTAATTATTGTTACAATATATATATATATCAAGAAAATTGAAGATTAGTTGTCAATAGAGATAATTAATTGTACTGCAGGAATGCAAAAACTTCTTTAATAATATATAATAAAAGATGAGTGTTTTTGCTTTTAGATTTTCAATACTTAGTTGAGAATCTTTTGATATTTCATGAAAATATCAAGAGTTCTTTCCAAATATTAAATCTGTAAAAGAAGAAAGTATAAATCCTAATTATTCTTGCAATTATAATTAAGTTTGTTATTCATTAACTTTCTCAATCTATATTACATGTATATACAGAACTGCACAAAATATATACTAAATGTATTTGTATAACATATATATATAGTCTTGTGGAAGGAAATTAATCTTCAGACATGCACTATTAGATTGATATTAAGTTACATGCACTCAAGCATTAATAAGTTTTAAAATCATAAATGAATTACTTATGCTTAGAATTGATTCTTATATAAACCAATCCTTATTGACCAAGCTTAAATCAGGACTTGATTTTATTATGAGCCTGATATTTCAAATGACATATTTAGTTTATATATTGCTTCTGCTTTTAAAACTTATTAATGGGTGACTGTTAATTTAATATCGATCTAAAAGCACATATGTGAAAAATAATTTCCTTCCACAAGACTATATATATATAAATAAATAAATTCTGTTTAAATTATAAATATTAAACACTGTTTTATATATATATGTTAAACAGAGAAAAATATGCTATAATATTTATTAATAGCCAAGCATGTTTTTGATACTGTGTACCAGACTTATGGCATATAAACTAAACCAAATGGTTAAAATTCCAGAATATGTTCTCCGTATATTGTTAAGGTACTCTTAAAGATATACATTTGCTACCTGAAGATGGATTGAAATAAATAGGCAATAAAATGCAATAATTAGATTGATAATAGAACATAATTAATAATATGTGCTATTCCATTATTTTGGATATATATAATTTATTGTATGGTCACATTTAGAATGTACATTATAAAATGTATACATAAATTATCTTTACAATTTTAATAATAAAATAAAAATTGAATGATGGGTTATATATAGAAATATAGCACAGGTTTCATCTTAAAGATAAATAATCAATTATGACAAATATTGCATTTAAAATGTTTTGCTTCAGATCTTATATTTAGGCTAAAATCAGTGTTTTCACATATGAATATTATAAAATAAAAACTAAGAATTTTGTTCATCAATGTTCAATATTAATGATCATCTATTTTCTCTTATAATGTCAGTTTTTAAAACTTCTACTTCGTTATATATGTTCATAATCTAATATTTTTAATAAATTGTGAAAACAGATTCTAACATATTTCGGTTCCACAATACGAGTAGATCCCTGAAGGTGAAAGTTTAAAATAAACAAAAAATTTCCAAATAATCACTATAATAAAAATTTTCTAGTAGATCAAAACATAGCTGATTCTTACATTAGAATATTTACTTTAAATTTTTAGGTACTGATCGAAATAATTTAGTTCAAATCAATGACAGATCACAGAATTATCCAGTCCCTTTTGAAAATTCAACCTTTTGGACTAATAGTGAAATTATGTGGATTTATCATGGCAAAAATGATGTTTCTGCAGCCGATTTGGCGTTAAACTTAGCGTCTTCAGGCTATTACAGGTATTAGTTATTTCTTTTTATTTATTTTATTTTGTGTAAATTGATTATTATTATTATTGATTATTATTAGTCAAAATGCTTCAGACTGGCTTATATATATAGAAATTTAATTTAAAGAAGATGGAACCACCTTTTTCTTATAAAATCCATCTTGTGTTGCAACTTGAGAGCACCTTATACAGTCATCATTACATCTGATTGGCTATCATATAAGCATTGTAAAATGCGCATGCGAGAAGCTTTCAACCTTTCACTTTTATTATTTGAATTGTAACTTTTTCATTTTCAATTATATAATTTATTGCATCATTTTCGAAAACTTTTTTTTTGCACATTATGTGGCTTTCCCTACCCATACTATTATGTCATCCATATAGTTTTTATTTTTTTTATTTTTTCACCTTTATTATTATTTTTGTATATATATAGCTTGTTTCCTTCCCCAATACACTTCTCAGGTGTTATTTTTTTTGTGGCTACAATTTTTAACTTTTTTTTTTTAACGGTAGATTTTTTTCAATTACATCTCAACCTCTTGAAACATCGTGTTAAAAATGACATGATAAATATCTAGTCTGATATTAATAATAATCATTAATATATTTATCTAAAAGTGGATGGCATCAAATGTGTGATTGCAAGAAATTTAGCGCTTGTAGATCAAATTGTATTAAACTACTAAAACCTCATATAACCACCATTTCTTATGTTTACGCAGTCTGTTAAAACAGTAGCAACTCTCTTCTTACAGTAGCCTTAGTTATCAATAGATGCTAGAAACTAGTGAGTAGATTCTTGATAGAAATTTTGATGCATAAACCTTCTAGCATACATTGATTACCAAGATTTGCACTGGATGACACTCTATGGAGTTACTATGATAGTTCAAAATGTTATAATAGCATATAACATTATAACATTTGACTATTTTCAATCCTCATGTCTTTGAACCAGAATTAAATATCAAAATTTAAAAGAAATATTTTTACTTGTTGGATCTAGTTTTTATATATGGTATGCTCAGGTGGTTACGTTTTTAAAATAAATAAAAAATTGAAAACTTAATTCATTTATTGTAAATGAAAAGAAGGCAACTCTCTTTCTAATACAGTAACTAAAGAATAAAATAATCTTAAATGGAAAATCCTTTTTTTTTCCTTAGGAGGATCTAATCTCATTGAAAGCTGCTTCAAGAATTTTGGTCTCTAATTGATAAGTTAATCCGGTATCTGAATGATTCAAATCCAAAATTATAACTGGTTTAAGAGTTCATTTCAGTTTATATTTTACTTATAGATAAGAAAAATGAGAAATTCCTATTTATAAGCTGTACATGTTCAAAGGATCAGCTAGCTGTATAAATAAGAAGCATATAACATAAAAAACAAAAAGTTTCTACTTGTTAAAACAGCATTGATTATCGAAAAGTCAAAACAACAGTCGATGACATCTGTCGACTTATATCGTTACCATTAAACCAGAAATATGAAGACATTCCTAAAGAGTATCTACGTCAGAAATTTAAAGCAACTAAATCACTAGAAATTACTAGTTTCCAGAAGAAACATTGATAATGACAGTGAGTTTATAAATATCCCAAAATCATCAGCAACCTCCCTCCACCATGAGAATACTATCCTATTATCTCAAAGATGATCGATATCTGTCAAACTTCAAAAATATAATCGCACTTCTATTTCAATCACTTTAAGAAGTATTCAAAGTTAAATCTGCATTGAACATACTATAAATAAAATAAATTAAATTATTATTTTGTCCGTCTTAAAATCAGTTAAATTATTTTATATAAATACTCTGAGGAAAAAGATAAGATTGTCGAAATGTCAGATTGTGTGTATATATAAAAAAATTTAAAAGTGCTTGAATTAAGGTGTACAAATTATATTTATATAAAATATTACAGCAAAATAAAGGAAGTGATAGATTTAGTGACATCAGTTCAATTATTATATATTTATATATTAAATAAAAACTATTATATTTATAATAATTACTGTATTTTCTTCCACTTCATTTCTCTTAGCTGTCCTCATTATTCTCTTCCATTTACTTTTATTCTTGGAAAAATATCTGAATATATTTTATCATATCTCACATCTCGATGAATAATTTGTATTCCATATTGTTCAGTAGATATTTTAGGTTATTATTTTGTCTATCTGTTATTAACTTTAAATACCATATTTGGTTTTATGAAACCTTAGCAAAATTTGAATTATATAGTTTTCCAGTATCTTAATATTTCTTACATTATTCAACATTTTATTTTGTAGAATTGCAATTACAATAGTATGCCTTAAGATCTTTAGGAATATGTTCTGATTTCATAACTCTCTGCCATCATATCCACCTGTTTTACTCATCTTGGTTTAATTTTTTCTATGATTTTTTGTTTTTAAGTTGTTATTTTTTCTCCATCCTTGAGATATTCATTTTAAATTATTTTAATACTATTATTAGTTTAAAACATGGATTGGGAACTGGCGGCTCGAACCCTCATGCAACTCTTTAATGGAAAAAGTGTCTCTCTCTTATTTTGAATTTTAAAAAAATATAAATTTTATTAAAAATTTAATATATATATATATTTTTTGTTTCACACACCAAAATATTATACACAAACTTAAATGTTGTTTGAATCTTGTACATGCATACTTAATGTTATTAAATTTATAAACAATGGATGAAATTGATTTCAAGTTGCAACTCCCTAAATTTTAATTTTTTAAGTTGTCAAAATGGCTCTCTGTCTCAAAAATGTGACCAACCCCTAGTTTAAATTGTATCATCCTCAGTGATTTGAGTTATTCACTTAAAACTCTTGAAAATACTTATCCAACAATAGAATTGGCATATAATGATAAAATAGATATTTATTCAACTCATAAGAACACTTGCTGGCTTCTATTTCACTTTTTCTGACAATTACTCAAAGAATTTTTCATCTTTTAGGACTTTCTTTCTACAAAATCAAATACAGTATATTTTAGAAGCAAATCCTAATATTTTTACACCCCTACATGACAATTATTCAGCAATTTTTATTATATCATATCTGGTAAGACATTTTAAATCTTATTATTTATAAAATAAATATTGTTCAGTTATTTTTACAAGTATTTTCTTGGTAAAGTTTTCTAGTGACTATAATGCAATCTACAAAATATAAAAAATAAACAAACAGATACTTTAAATTGGGTGAGATTCATTACTATTCCCTACTTAACTATACGCCTCATCACTTTTATTGATAACAATAGTGTATTAAAGTTTAGAAAATAATTTTTGCATTATATTATAGAATATTCTATACTGTAAAATGGAAATAAATATAATCCATTATGTTTTTTTATGGATATAAATAAATAAAATTGTTAAAGATTGTATAATAAATATTAAAAAACTTATTTAAGCACATTTCCTAAACTTCTCAATGTAACATATATATTATTGTGTTCATTTACATAAGCATTCACAATATGTTACACTGTAGACATAAGCTTGTGGTTAAGACCTGTAGAGGTCACTACTATTGCATTTTTACGCACATATTTTGGATGTTACAGCCTTAGTAAATATTACTGTGGAAGATAGTAACACATTGTATTTTTATATTGGACTATTTCCATCATCTCATATGTGTGTTGAATGTCTTTAGAAAATTTCAATTTTATTTAAACATTCCAAATACATTTAACTGTTAATAATATCACAGCAAACAGGTTAGTATATGCGCTAACTGTTAGTAATATAAACAGGTTAGTATATGCACAACATTTAGAGAGGTATTATTCTCCCCTCTTTTTCAGGTGTTGCTGGCCTGACCAGTGTCAGTACTAGGCCAGCAACACCTGAAAAAGAGGGGAGAATAATACCTCTCTAAATGTTGTGCATATACTAACCTGTTTATATTACTAACAGTTAGCGCATATACTAACCTGTTTGCTGTGATATTATTAACAGTTAAATGTATTTGGAATGTTTAAATAAAATTGAATTTTTCTAAAGACATTCAACACACATATGAGATGATGGAAATAGTCCAATATAAAAAAAACAACTAGAACACCATCATCACAAACCTTCAGGAAAACATGGCTGAAAGAAACATGAATATATTAAATAATACAATATTTGTTATTGTATAATATTTTTGGGTTTTATTTATTTTTCATATTTCCAATTTTTCATTTCCTAAAAGAACATCAACATGTCTCTGTTCTATGACACTCTTTGCTTAGGGTCTACAAAAGAATGTATTTTTAGAAACTCATTATTTTTTGTTTGATGGATTTACAGTGCCTTGCTGTGTGAAATTTTTTATAATTATATTAAATTGTATTTTCTTCTTTAATTTTCTAAGTAAAATATTAGTTTAGTATAAATTTTGTAAGATATTATTATGCTTCATATTATTTTTCTTACTGATTTATAAAAACAATTTATATATAAAGGCTAGTTTAGTTTTTGCTCGTTTTAATTTTCATATTTCAATGAAGCCTTGATTAATAACAATTTAAATTGTACAAATATAAGGCATGACTTTTCATTCCATGATAAAATATTTGAATTCAGTGAACAGTTCAACTTAGTGGCAAATGTAATACTTAAGAATAAAAAATTTGACAATCGCTTAAACAACTGACCACAAGATAAATATTTTATTAAAATACCACTTTTTGCTTAATTTTTTTAAAATAATGAGAATATATGTGTGGATAAAATAAGCAGCCACCAATATTAAATTAAATGTATACAAACTTTTTTAAATTATGATTTTTCTTCTTTTACTATGTATTTATTATATAAATCACTAAAATATATATGATCTTCATTTCCTAAGCTTACACGAGCTGTTAAAATGGTAGGAAACTTTTCATACAGTAGTGCCACCCAGTGCAAGCCTTAGTAATCAATGGATTCAAGATTTGTATATAAAATCCATATCTAATGCCTACTCATCCAATATTACCAGACAAGTTTCTAGCTTGTGGCTTAACTTCACTGATGAAATACATAAGATAAAAACTAGTCTGGGAATATTGGATAAGTAGGTACTAGATAGGGATTTTATGCATAAACTTGTTTACATACATTGATTACTAAGGCTTGCACTGGGTGGTACTACTGTATGGAGAATTTGGTAATGTTTATTTATTATGTAATTAAGTTCATTAAACACATCCTAAATAATCAACACTTAATTTATATATATCATTACTTATAATGCATATTATTTTAACATACAAAAGCTATATCCAATCACTCATTAAGTAAATCACAGGATTATCAGCTATACGCATATTACACACACAACATGTAAGAAGCAAGTTAATCAAATGTGATACTGCCATTTCGTAGAGCTTCATTACTGACTCTGTAAACTTATTACAGACTTATGCAGATATATATAAATCTAGTTATAGGCACATAAATACATCTTTATTCAATCTTCTTTTTTATTACTTTCAGGTGCCGATTTAAAAAATCATGCCCGAATATTCCTGAGAACTTTATTTTTGAAACAAAACAAGAAAAATTAAATAATTTACTAAACAATGCTCCTGCATCCTTTGAAGGAGTACTTTTAAAAGTTAAAAAAGGAACTTATCACTATATGAACACAAGGAATAATAATTTTTCCAATAGAAGTCAGAAAGGAACTATTATTATAACAGATTAAAAATTATGAAAGGGTGTTTCAATCTCTCCCTCTTATGTGCCATCTAGTGATTGACATTTAAAACAAGTGAAATTCAGTTGACGAGATAGAATACTTTGTGTTTAGATGTATGGAAATGATTATCTTTTAACGGATAGGCAGACTGTTTACATTTTACAAACTGAAATGCTATTTTGTTCTCTATTTGTAAATTTATTGACAATTCTGATGTAAATTTGTATTAATGATATAAACAGAGATATATATTTTTTAAAAATATTTATTTTATATATATAATAAAAATGTAATTATTTTTAAAATTAGTAATTTACTAATGTTATATTATGTATAAATGTCCACATTCAAACATATTTTAATATCAAAATATTCACATACTAGAGATAAATATATATACACTTCTTATATATGTAAATAGAGGGATTTGAATTCAGAATTTTTCAGTCTATTTGTCCTCCATTTCATCTCAAGCACCCAATATACCACACATATGCGAAAAAGATATGATTCCCAATATACATATTTCATCCAGAAACAGCCCTTAGCAGTTAGCCCAGATAATAATCTACCACACATACATACAATTAGTGCTTGGTTTATATTAAAATAGCAATTTCTCAAACTTTAATGGACAGACTTTAATCTGCTCACCTTTCCAACTATTCAACCATCCATTTCATTGAAAAACTGACTACGGAATGTTCAAAGCCGTTATTGGATTGATATTGTAGTCATATCCATGTAGACATTATTTCATTCTAACTCTTCATATTATTGGGTCATTACGTATGTGGTCATGTGTATCAGTTGCTTGAGATGGATAGGAGGACAAATAGACTGAAAGATCCTGAGTTCAAATCCCTCTACTTAAGCAAGTTACATACTGCCTTAGAATTATATGTACATTACATAAGTGATTTAGCAAAAAACTCAAAGCATATTTAATGTTTGAACCTTATTGTATATAATATATCATTTACTGCTGTCAAAGTTATCACATTAATTATATATATATATTGCATGAAATAAATAAGGGAAATTTATATAGTAAAATAAAAGTATAAAAAATTTACCATTATAGCTGCATATAGTGCCGGTTATCTTTTTCTGTGTGTGAAATTTATCCTGTAAAGAGATAAACTTCTTGTATAATATATTGTCTATTCTAATCTTAACTTCATTCAACTGATTTCATTGTCTAAATTTCTATTTTATTCCTCATTAATTCAAAACTATTGTTCTATTCTTTCTTTCATTTTACTCTTACATTTTTATTTACTTATTAATAGCTAATGTTTAAACTGATCTACACTATTATCACCAATAACAATAAATAAAATTATTTTTTTCTTATTATAGATGAATATTTTTTCAATACAATCAAAAAATTACAATAACTTTGATCAAGTCAAATAATTTTTTACTTTTGGGAAATATATGTATTCAAGCACGTGCGTGTGCAGCGCAACTGTTCCCAAAAGCTATTAATATAAAATAGATAACTAAAAATAATAAACTAGCTGAGCGCTTTCAAAGGATCTTGCCTTCATAATCATAGCTTGCTAATACATTTAATGATATGCAAATATGCTAATTCCATTTCTTCGATAAAGCATAGCATGTGTCCTTCCTATTTATGGCATCATTGTCTCGTGAGATGAATAATGCCTCTTTGATTTTTCTTTTGAGGGCATGTCTTTCTCTACACACGATTGTGGGATTGTCTGGAATGCACTCATGGTGACTTGTTCTCTGGTGCTGATAGAAAACTGAATAGGTAGAAGGATCATTGCAAGCTCTATTGTATGAATATTTATGTTGTGCTAATCGTGTGGACAAAGATGCTCTGCTTTCCCCATAATATGTGCCTTTACTTGATGAAATTGTGGCAGTTAGATTATTTATAAAATTGTTGCAGAAAAATTAATTTAAAATCTATTAATAAAGCTTTAGAAATTTTAATATTCCCAATCAGTAGTTTTGAAAACGTATGTGTATGGGGGAATGAATAAAGTAATGAAAAATTGTCATATTAGCAGTATATTTTTAATATCATGGAACATAAAAATGAAATGTAATATTTTTTTTGTAAGTGGAACTCTGGGATGTAGGTAGTAAGGAGCACATGACAGGAAAATAATACCAATCTTTTTTCTTTTAATTAGATTAATTTTTTTTTGCTATATTTTTGTGTGTGTACATGCATGTACATATATGCTGTGTATATTACTAAAGAAATCAAGTTTTAACCACATGACTTAATTTAATAAGCTTGTATTTACAAATGTAAATATAATGAGCATGCTAATATCTCTAAACAAGCGTCCCCTCCTACACCTACAAATGCCGCAAGAGAGAGCATTTAAAATCTCTATCTAGAATTATCTGTATCTCCAAACTGGTTTCGAGCTGATGGCTCTCATCAGTGAGGTTCTAGGACATTCAGACATTAGATCTAAAATACAAACTCAAGCCCAGAATTTATCGAATACTTAACTATTAAGTAGAAAATCTGAAAATTTTCAGACATCTATATGTCTTCAAATCCAGCTGGATCTGAAAATTTTCAGATTTTCTACTTAATAGTTAAGTATTCGATAAATGCTGGGCTTGAGTTTGTATTTTAGATTTCAAGACATATAGATGCCTGAAAATTTTCAGATTTTCCACTTAATAGTTGAGCATTCGATAAATGCTGACCTTGAGTTTGGATTTTAGATCTATTGTCTGAATGTCCTAGTGCCTCACTGATGAGAGCCATCAGCTCTAAACCAGTTTGGGGATAAGGATAATTCTAGATAGAGATTTTAAATGCCCTCTTTTGTGGCATTTATCAAGGAAAAAAAAGCTTGTTTATAGCTATTAGCAAGCTCATTATATTTAAGTTCCTTAAATAAAAAAGCCATCACATACAAGTTACCGGAAGTGAATAACTTGATATATATATATTTCTATGTTTATATTGTTTATCGCTATTTGGATTTAAGCCAATAGATAATTAAATTTGCAACCAATCAGATGTAAGCTGCAAGAGATATAAAAGCAGATAAAATTTGAGACTGTTGCATGTTAAGCAGAGCAATGATTTAGAATGCAGCTTTATTATAGTATATTCAATAATTCAAAATCAATTCTATTGTCAAGTGAATATATTTCAATGGAATGGATGTATGCTTGTATAAAGTGAGAGGTTATATGTGTTAAATTACAATCCACATTTACTGGGCTGCAAAAATAAGTTTGGCCACTGGGTTCCAGAAAAGCATAATTTTTGAGAAATTATAAAAAATAAACTCAGATTATATTATTTCATTGTCAGAGAAAATCTGCAAGATTTTACATAGATAAGATTTCAGGCAGGAGTAGCAACTGTGATCATCCTCACCAGAATCAACTGATGAATTTTGAGATTGTCCAGAAGAAACAGGAATTTTTGGACAGCCTCGATGCCTACTCCCATTGACCATAAACAGTTGCTAAGCTCAGAGAATAATTATTACATCCATTATAGGAATAGCTCATGTTGCATTCAGCATTGAATCATAATTCTATCTAAATAATGACAATCTGAGTCTTGTGATGATATTTCTCAAAACAGATTAAGCTGTTATTCATGAGCAGGATAATCCCCCTTTACTGAGTATCTTTGTATAAGTTATAAAGATATGTCACCCCTGGAAAGCACTATGATTATGGGTAACTTAATGTAAGTTAATAAAATTTTGTAATCTATATAATTGCTATCTTTCTTAAATAAAATTCCATAACAATTTTTTAATATAATAATGCATTACTACACACTTCCAACAATATTCACCAGGGTTCCAAATATATACTTGATTAATTTGATCTCTATACTTAACTGGATGACACTTTTAAACATTCTTTCAAAAAGCCTGCAGTAGCATAGAGAATTATGGAATCCAAAATATCATAAAGTATCACTCTTCTGGTTCAACTGCATTTCAGAGTAATTATGAATAATCATTATACAACAATAATTATAAAACAAATCAAATACTGAATTATTATTAAATAGGTATCAGAGATGCTACTTTATAGAAATCATATTTGAGAATTCTCAGAAAAAACTTACAAGTTGCACCTGGGTTTAAGTTTTAGACGAGGTGCGTGATTGGCAAATATGCTAACCATTATGCTATGAGACTAATTGTTACATTAAGACTCATTCTTTATTATCTTACATAATGGAAAAATTAAATACATGTAACTCCCATTCCTAAAATAATGCCATGTTATGCGAATTCATCTTATACAAAACAAAGAACTAATACAAAAAACAGGTTTCCAAAAGTTTAAAAAAAATTATATTATTCGCATTTCATAGCTAAGAGAAATATGTTTATTAAAACAATAATGGATCAAATATATTTACATAATGTTTTCTTCATCATCACTGCTAATCACCATTAAACTAGTGTTTTCATACACGTTTGAATCTCTTGTTATACGAGAATTTCTCTAATTGTCAAAACCTGTCATACAAATGCTTGTTATAGGGAGTTTCTCGAACCATGTTAGAGCAAAACAGTGTTGTAGGAATGAAATGTTATTCTTGAACCATTTTAGAGTGAAACCATGTCTTAGGAATGACGTGTTATGGGGGGTGGGTTACCTGTATGTTATTAATATACTATTCAATGTTTATAGCAAAATTAATCTTATTTGCATTATTTTTTCTAGATAAAGCGATTTTTGTTATAGGTTATGAGAATGTTTTTAAATTTTAAAAATTAATAACGTTTTATTTTAATTTCAATAAATTATAATTTATTACAACTCTTATAGTGAATTTTACATCAAGGAGTGACGAGCAATAAACTATCACTAACGATGAAGTTTTATCACTTGGTTAAGCCTAGTTGTCACATATTTTCAAACCATTTATTTAATATTTGTCCATATTAAGATAAACTGCTTTATATCATTTTCTGTCTTTGAAAATATACTGAGCAGCATAAAAGTTTATTAAAATATTACTTCATCCTTATGCATCAAATTTGTTACGATTAAGTTGACCGAAATTTGCAAGTTGAAATACCATAATCAGAATTATCTTGGCCGTCCTTAAATAGTTTTTAAGATGTTTTCACCACATTTCAGTTGTCATCAGGAAGATTTGCCAGATCTGATATTAGATCATAATAAACATCAATACCTTGCAAAAAGACATTTTCGTTCAGAAATTCATTGTCATCATGAAGCAATATTGGAGTATTGATGATTGGAGAAAACCCAATTGCAGGATAACCAAGCTATAAGGGGTAAAAAGGCAATGCAGTATTTAAAAAAAAATTTTTTTGGCAAGAAATAAAAATATCACTTTTAATTAAGAAATAAAAAAAAGATCTTACTTCTCTAAGATATTTAGCATCAGTTCCTCCCGGAAAAATTTTACAGCTTATTTTCATTTGTCTGGAAAAAAAAACGTATACGAAATTAAGATTCTTTATAATTAAATTTATAAAATATGTGTATATATTAATGAAAGATTGCAGACTTCGTAGCTCTGGGATAAAAGTCAGTATTAATAAAAACATTTAATTGGAAAGAATTTAATTTCCCTCTTTTACGTTACTTATCTTTTAAGTTAATGGAAATATCTATTTACATCCAGATTCAATTAATTTAATTTAGATAAAATTAATAGTATAGGTAAATATTACTAGAATATTAAATAAATTACACAGCATATAGTAAATAAAAATATGCGTGGATGTATTTTGTGTGTGTGTGTGCTTACAAAATATAAATATTTACATTTAATCCCCCCCTTGACAAGATTTTTTAAAGTAGTAATAATTTATTTTAAGTTAATAATGAAATATATATATAGGGTAAATGAGCACAGACTTTCACATGACCCACCACTCTCCACTCTATCTCATAATACTGATACACCCAAACATGTATATGTTGAAAAGATAAATAATCACCAATATATGCATTTCATGCTAAACCATCAATCATCAGCTGGTCCAGATTACCATCTCTACACATATTTGTTAGTTAAATATTGTATTTATATGTATTTTAATGATTCTAACTTTACCATCAGTTGCAGGTAAACCAATTGCTATCAATTATTAAATCCGAACTAAAAAAATTTTTTTTTCTACTTTAAAAATTGCTCTAGAGATTGTTTACAAATTTGGGACAGATTTAGAACTTTGAACATTTTATATTGGCCTAAAACTTACCCTTTTTCTCTTATTCATGGAAAGAATGTTGTTTTTGAAAATCACTTTCCAGTGAGTTAAATCTTTGCAATCAATATCTGAAGATTGAGACCGTCATTCAAACCCTACAATTGGTGTAAATCTAAGTACTTAAATTTTTTTTATTTGTGATTAAAATTCATCATCATTTCTCACCCAATTTTTGTTAAGTTGCTATTAGTGCTTCGTAAAGGTAATTTATTAGTTCAATTCTTTCAGTGGTATCCTTTAACATATCATACCATTTACATCTTTCTTAAACACATATAGACATATCAATGATCGTGTGGTGATTTAATATACATTCAATATAGAATGTGATTATCAATTTATGAGATATAAGATATGTATTAATGCAAAATGAAGGTGCTAAAGTTAGATAATATCAATAGTTGATATTAAATTTCAGAAATCCCTCACTGAACTTAAAACTCATTTTAAAACATTAAAAACATTTTAATATGATTGAGATTTGAATGACATTAATAAATTAGTAGGTACAAAAAAAAAAAAAAACAACAGAATTTGAGCAGGAAATTTTCAACTGATATAAAGCAGAAAAAAAAGGATTATGAAAATATTTTAAAATAATCTATTTAGAACTTAAAGTTTGGAATTATGTAAAGTGGTAAGGAAAAAAAATAGTGACATAAAGACATATAACTATGAAATGAAAATAAAGGCTTACATTTCATAATTATTTAAAACCATATAATACTAAATCATCCATGTACTCTACTACTGTTATACAATACTTTATTTACCACCCTCTTTTACAGTTTACAGTTTTCTTCGGAACTAAACTGTATTAAAAAAAATACAATTTTCAAAAGCATATTGACATTGGGAAAAAAAAGTTATTTTACTAATAAGAAGATAATATTACTAAAAATAGGAATGACACAAAAGAAGTGTCAGAATTTTACAAATAATTGTACTATAATAACAAAAAAGAAAAGCAAAATAGCCTATATAATAACTATGTCATTTGAAATACTACAGGTTTAAATGTTGAGGTGATACTTACAATTAAATCTATGAAGCACAGGTATATGAAGTAGAGAAACTGTTGGAAAGACTATATTCCACTTATTTAAAGGATAAAGCAGATATTTAAAATGATTAATCTATCAGTTATATGTAAGATATTTACAAAGATCATTGTTTGCAGAGAATCTTGTATTTGATGAGGAGGGGGGCACATTTAAATTAAAAAATTATAATATAAGATCACATTGCATTGGGTTTTTACATTACATAAAAGCATTTCTGTTCTTTATTTCCTTTTTAAAATTTTCAAGCGCAGTAATGTTAACGTCACACCAATCAGCACAATCTTTACTCATTTATGTAATATCATTTTTTAAGGTTGTACTTCAACCACAGTATACATTAGTGCCAGCTTGTAAGAACTCATTATTAAAAGTTCCAAAAATTTTGCGTGTCCATAAAAGACTACTAAAAGGGATGACAGACAGACAATTGAAATCTTAAAGCAGATCCTACAAAATAGTAAAAGACCTTGAAAGTGTCTACATAGGAGATGGAAGCATAAAGAAGTTTACTGTTATGAAAAAAAGAAACTATGAATCAGAGAAACTTGATTAAAATCTCAGAGACTTTTATTCTCCATTAGTTAAAACAGTGCCTATATTTAAAATATATATTACTAAAGAACTGCATGCTGTTAAACGTTTTATGAATAAAAAAGAATAATAGGAAAATAAATATTAACAGAGAAATGCTTCTTGTTTTGGCCAGAAATATTTATTACGTCAACTTATTCAAAAGTTACAATTTTCTTATTCTTCCTCCTTTCTTTATGCATTGATTTCTATGTTTACATATATCATTTTCAACTTTCTTATACACTTAACAACACTATTTTTTATACCAAAACTACTTTTACAGTTTCGACTATCCTGCAGTCATCATCAGAGCTATATATTGTAGCTGATGATGACTACAGGACAGTCGAAACTGTATGAGTAAAGTTTTGATGTAAAAAATAATATTCTTAAGTGTATAAGAAAGTTGGAAATGGTATCATATGCTATTCAAAATTTGTTTCAAAAAATATTCCATTTCATCAATAGCCAAAAAGTTTTACATTCAGATTACAGAAAAGATTATTCTTCCAATGTTTTGAATTTTTCTAAATGTACTGTTAGCCAATTTGAGAGGTAAACTCTCTATTATACATGATTGAAGCAAACAATATCAAGATGACTAAAAAAAAGAAGTAATAATCCATCATAACAATAGTAGATGCTATACGGCATGAAAATCTCAGCAAAACAGAAGTTGTAACTTTCTTCAATATCAATTTATAATATGGATTTAAGCCCCATGCAACCTTTATCTATTCAAAAACAATACGATGAAAAAGAGTTTTAAAAAAGAGGTACAAATAGCTTTCAAGCCAGCTGCTGAATACATATATCTGTTTACCTTGACTGTAACCTAATTAGATAATGTGTAACATCGGTTAATTCAGAAATTTTTTTTTTATCAGAGTTATTTGGGATTTTATCTATAATTCATTTACTGATTTTTTCTCATAATTTTGTCTTAAACAATGACGATTTTCCAATACCACAAACAGTAATGGAAACAGGCAAAACTCTCCATACAGTAGTGCCACTAAAGTAATTAATGGATGTAAAAACAGGCAAAACTTTCTATATGTATTGCCACTCAGTGCAAGCCAGAGTAATCAATGGATGCCAGAAGGCTTGTGCATAAAATCCCCATCTAGTGCCTACCCATCCAATATTCCCAGACTAGTTTCTGGCTTGTGGCCTTCATCAGTGAGAAGCCTCGGATCTGAGAGCACTGCACCTAGATTTTAGGATCCAAGGCTCTTCACTGATGAAGGCCACAAGCCAGAAACTAGTCTGGGGATATTGGATGAATAGACACTAGATGGGGATTTTATGCACAAGCCTTCTGGCATCCATTGATTACTCTGGCTTGCATTGAGTGGCAATACATATAGAAAGTTTTGCCTGTTTTAATAACAGTTAAGAGCAAATATAAAAAAATGGTGATAATGAGATGTTTATTGGCTTAATCAATGGATTCCAGAAGGGTTATGTATAAAATCCCTATCTAGTGCCTACTCATCCAATATCCCCAGACTAGTTATGAGCAGACATAAGAAATGATGATCATGTGATGAGTAATGGAAGCAATGAGTGAAATCAAGATTCTCAATGCAGCTTCGTGATATGGAAAAGTGACATTACAATGATCTAATCAATATAAACTGAAATCTACGATATTTAATCTAATTTTTAATTGGATGGATCAATGGCAAAAAGAGAGAAATAGCTTTTACTTTCTTTTTTGAGGAAAAAATAATAGTAAGTACAAAAATTGTTGGAATTAAACGATTTAATAAATATTACTAGTAACAATAAATATGACAATTATAAAAGACATTAAGCTTTAATTATATTCCAAAAAAATAAATACATTTCCACTACCACCCCCTCCTTTTTTAAGAATAGGACAAAATTTTAATTCCTTATTCTTGAGTGTGAGTTAGATTCTGCAGTTTTATCATTTACTTCATGCAGTTTGCAGTTATGGCCATGTTTATTTTTAATAAATTTACCATATACGCATATTATCGAGGTTATAGCCTCGGTAAATATTACTTACGTAATCAATGTGCATTTAATAAATTTATAATTACATATTTATTTTTATAAAGGGTTTGTTGATAAGTAAAATAAATGCAATATTTAATTAAAAAAAGGTTATACAAGAAATAAACATAAAAAATACCAATATATTATTTCAATGATCTTAAAACAAGGGATAATCAGTAAATTAATTACAAAGGAAAATAGATTATTGATATTAAAAGTAACAGGGTTTATGTATTTATAGAAAAGCTGCACAATTCAGCCTAATAACAAATCTCAGCACTAAAGACAAATGACCATTTTTAAAGATTGATTCAATGTGCATTTTTTTGTGTCAAAAAATTTTTCAATAAAAACTATTAATAAATAAATGTTTCCTGATTGTAAATCATTTTTTCAATAATCACAGAGATACAAGTGGCTGAAACAACAGACAAATGATTGCTGAGTTTGAGAAAATTGTGATGGTAGTTGAAAAAAGGGATATCTACATGGCTGAACCAAGAAACGAAGATTGGTAGAACAATAGAAAGTTTAAAAAGAGGTTCATAAACAACAGTAATGCTTTTTTTAATTTTACGTCTTTATTTTTTTATAACCAGGTCTAACCAATTGCTAACTTTTTCTACAATAATTTAACCAAAAAAAAAAAGCTCTACTAAAGATATCTAAAAAATTTGGATATGCAAAGAATATAAACTTATTTATTTTTTTAATTATATTTTACTACTACAATTTGCAAAGAATTTACTATAATTGGTATATAATTACCTTTTTTTACAAACGTTGCTAAAGGTTTTCCACCATGGGTTATCATCTGTGATGTCAGTCACACTTTTACTCATATATTTCTAAATAAATAAATTTATTATATTAAAAAATGTATTGGCTGATTAAATTTATCAAATAATTATTATTAAAATAAAATCTCTTTGCAAAAAAACTGGATTCATAAAATCATACATTCTATTAATCTATATAACTTAAGACATAGATATGTATATTAAAGTTTAATAAAGGCTGATTAAATTCTTGACCATAATAGCAGTTCCTTATTGCTGACCAAACCTTTAACATCTTACAGTAAAAAGTAATATCATTAATTTTAATGAGCTCTGAGTTTTAAAACATTGTCAATGAAATCCTTCAATAACATTTAAATGCAGCTATAGTATATATATAAAGAGGCAGTTTTTATTAGTAGGGATAAAAATACGATAATAAACAGACAGTCAGCAAATGTTAGGATTAATGAATTGTGGGATATTTAAATCGACATGTGTTTCCAGTTGGTAATTGATGATTCCATTTTGAAAGTTGAGTTGAAAATGATTATGAATGTAATCGAAAATATTTATGAGTTTTTATTTATATTATATTATAAATTGTTTACCGTTGTTTGGAATATATTTAAGTTTCGTTAGTGTATTATTAATATTAGTGGACATTTATTTTGTTTTATTGTGTTAATGTTACATGATTAATGGATACCAAATATATGAATAAGATATGGTTGTTTAAAGAATGGAAGATGTGTTTAAAGATTATTAAAACGAAATGTCGATTGGAATTTTTGAAAGATCGTAAGTTATTTAAAATATTCCCGAATTGCTGCTGCTTTAAATATAATAAATCACTGGATTTGAAACCTAGTTTTATTTTTGAAATGAAACTTAATATTTTGCTTGAAATTATTAGAAGAAATAAGCAAGATTTGTTTAATAATCGGAAGTATTTAAAGGTTATTAATCATTTTATTGGATTGAATAATTTTGAATATTGTTTTGAATTTAAAAAGATGTGTTAAAATTATTATGATAAATTTTATATTAAAGAAAAGAAGAAATTTGATAATAAGACTAATTTTTTATTTAATAAAAAATATTCAAAGATTGATCATAGTGTAAATTATGTCAATTTATCGTCATGTGATTTGAAATTAATACAAAAGTATGTATTAGGATTTGGTTCTAAATATGTGCATGATATAGTTGATGACTATAAACTGGAGATTATATCATCAGTTCAAAATTCTTATGATGGAAAATTAATGACTGTAGAGGAGTTTAATAAAATTGTTAAGGATGTTAATTTACAAAATTCTAATAAATATGATAATTCATGGAAAAGAGTTATTGGATTATTTAAAAGGCAATTAATGAAAGATAAATTGATTTGCTTAAAGGAAGACAAATGTTTACGGATGTGCTTGATTTCAAATAATGAATATGTTCAAGGAGTTATTTTACAAATGGAAAATTTAAATTTTGAATTGATTGATAAATATAATGTTGATTCAGAAAGAATGAAATTTATTGATAACATTTTATTAAAGGTAAAGAATAAAGGAATAAATGATAATGTGTATTATTCATTATATCCTTCGAGTACTATTTGTCCACGTGTATTTGCTAATGTAAAATTACATAAAGAAGGTTATCCACTTAGAATAATTTTGGATTTTGGAGGGTCTTTTATGTATAAGACTAGTAAATATATAGCTAAAATTTTACAAGATTTACTTGGATTTGGAAAATATTCTGTAACATCATCATTTGATTTTGTTGAAAAAATTAAAGATTTAAGTTTGGACTGTGATGATGTTTTAGTGTCATTGGATGTTTCTGAGATGTATGGATCTATTGATAGACTTGATTCAATTAAGATAATTCATCAAGCTTTATTGGAGAAGAAAGTGGATAATCAATTAATATGTTTTCTGATGAAGGCTTTAAATTTTATTGAACAAAATATTGTTGCATCCTTTAATGGTAAATTTTATAAGATGAGTAAAGGCTGGCCAATGGGATTACCAATGGTGGCACAGTTATGCAGTTTTGTTTTGTCATATTATGAAGAAAAGATTTTAAACAAATTTATATTTATGGGAAATATTAAGATATATACGAGATATGTGGATGATGTTTTTATATGTGCTTCTTCAGAAATGATTGATAAAATTTTTGATGAATATAATAAATTAAAAGGTCTTATCTGGACTATGGAGAAAGAATATAATAACAGTATTAAATATTTAGATTTGATAATTTCAAGGAACAATAATATGATTGACTATAAATTGTTTATTAAACCTATTGAAACCAGAGGGTATATTCCATATTTATCTAAAGTGCCACATAATTATAAAATGGCTGGTTTTAGGTCTTTTTTACATAGAAATAATATTTTGTGTAAATATGCATGTGATAAAAATAAAAATATTGAAAATTATGTAAGTGAATTATTAAGTGTAGGTTATAATATAAAAGAAATTTATCAAGTGGTTTGTCAATTTAGTAAGAAAATTAATAGAAATACTGGTGATGAAGAAATTGAGAGTAAGAAGTGGATTTCTTTGCCTTTTTATAATAATAAGCAAGTAAAATTTATGAAAAAAGTTTATAATAGTACATGTAATGTTTCATTTTATGGATCAGGTAATTTAAATAGAATGGTTAATAATTCAAAAGATAAGTTAGAAAAAAATAACATAATATAACTTATAGAATTTTTTGTGGGTGTAACTTATCATATGTAGGGGAATCTAGATGTAATATGGAGAAAAGAATTAAAGAACATAAATTGTTGTATAAAAGAGTTTTGAAAAATGTACAGATATGTAATGATAATAATAATGAAGTCAAGTTATATACTGAATCTGTTTTTTTATGATCATAATAGAAATTGTAATTTTAAGTTTAATTTTGATATAAATAAAGTGAAAATTTTGGGCCAAGAGAGAGATAATGAAAAAAGAAAAATTAAAGAGGCAGTTTTTATTAGTAGGTATAAAAATACGATAATAAACAGACAGTCAGCAAATGTTAGGATTAATGAATTGTGGGATATTTAAATCGACCTATGTTTCCGGTTGGTAATTGATGATTCCATTTTGAAGGTTGAGTTGAAAATGATTATGAATATAATCAAAAATATTTCTTTATGAGTTTTTATTTATATTATATTATAAATTGTTTACCGTTGTTTGGATTATATTTAAGTTTCGTTATTGTATTATTAATATTAGCGGACATTTATTTTGTTTTAATATATATATATATATGACAAGATTCATAGCATAGTGATAGTTGTATTTCTAGTTTTGCATTTGATCTGAAGTTCAAATTCAAGCTAAAAAGAATTTGGAAAGCTGGTACTTTAGTATTTTTTCTGCTATGATGTATTACCCCAAAGATGTATTACTCTAGTCTTCCGATCTTTAAGATAACATCTCCAAGTGATTTGCAGACAAACTTAATCAATAAAATTTCACTTGGAGACATTATCTTAAAGATTGGAAGACTAGAGTATTACGTCTTCAGGGTATTACATCATGGCAGCAAAAGTAATACTTCCCCTGGATGTAATAGATCAGAGCCCATGTAATAGAGATATCGGATGGCATCATGTTTGTTGTTCCATAGCAAGAAAAATACTAAAGTACCAAAGATTTTATCTGAGAATTAAGGTTGTTTTACTTATATAATCATTAAAAACAGTCAACACTTAGACAATATCAATAACAATCAACAATGTTAAACTGTTGTCAAGGCAACCTCATTTTAACAATAAAGCTTGCCTTGACAACACTTTGAGATTGTTGATTGTTATTGATATTGTCTAAATGATTTGGAATATCTTAAGTGTTGACTGGTTTTAATGATTACTTATAAACTCATTTAGCCTTAAGCATTATTACACTTATTATTTAATAATTATAATACATTTTAAATGTATATAGGTGAAGTTAATAAAAATTTTCACAAATAACATTTAGCTTACTTAGGCTTTCAGACTATAACCATTCTATATTCATGGCCATTATTATTTAAATATATATAATTTAATGTTCAAAAAACTCAACTGGTGACTGGAAAAAAATTCTGTGCAATCTTTAGCTTGGACAATTAACAACTTGAAAATATAAGTTTAAATACCTTGGTAGTTTTATAAATAGAAAAGTGAACTTAGATGTTGAGGTAGAATACAGACTCCAATACATTGCTGCTTTTAATAAATTAAAAGATAGAACATTTTATCACAGGGAAATAATTATTGCAACTAAGTTAACTGTGTAGAGAGTTGTTATTTTATCTAATTTACTATATGGAAATGAAAACTGGACTTCCTATTAGTGCAATATAACGGTGTTATAAAAATGGATGTTCCCTAAAATTTTAAAAATACAATGGCAAGAATGTAAAATCAATACTATTGAGTTCACTATTATAAAATCACAGCTTTGTTGAATTGGACAGGTAAACAAATGAACAATGGAAAACTGTTTAAAAGGATATTTTACGATGAACTTGAGCAAGGATTTCATAGGACATTCAAGAAAAGAAATGTTAATTGTTTCCATGGGAAGATATGGCAGAGAATAGTATTGGAGAACTACAATTAGACATGGTGTTGAACTATGTCAAAAAAGGTTTTTGCTGATGAAACTAGAAGACAATATCATAAAATATCAAGTAAACAGAAATATGGACCAGTATGTTCTAAATGTGGATTTCTTTGTTTCCAGATTAGTTTGTATAGTTATCACAAAACTCATTTCTATAGTACTTTTTTTTCCTCTCTTTATTTTTTGAAATTAGCCATACTCATTTGTGAGTGGTTGTTTATTATATATATATAATAATAGAAAGAAATGGTGGTAAATAATAAGGATGAAACACAGTGAAACTTTTTTTAAACTATCTACATTTATTATGTTCATAAATATTATTGCATTTATAAATAAGATAACAACAATAATTGGGACATTTAAAATCAAAATAAAATATCCAAAATAATTCACAATAATAGAACTAAATTACAAACTTTTATTAAATCTTACATCGATATATATATATTTTTAAACTCATTTTACATTTACTGTCAAGTATTTGAACACTTATTTCATTACATCATTAAACTCCAAATAATTTATTTATTTTTTTGAAAAAAAAATTTATAATAGAGCGTAAATGGATCTCTTTTAACAAACATCAGCTTATTGAGAATGAGAAACTTGTCACAACTCCCTCAAAATAATACATGTGAACAACAAAGTACAATTAAATACATATATAGATTCTTAAACTGGATTCCAAGAGATTGTAAAAGACCCAGAAAGAGACCACATGTGAGATGGATAGATGAAATAAGTAAGCGTGCAGGGGTGATGTGGAGAAGAGGAGCTAGAGATCGGAGAAGATGGATTGAACTTGGAGAGACCTTCATCCTGCAATGGATTGATAATGATGATGATGATAGATGCTTAAAATGAACAAATATTTAAAAAAAAATATATAATTGTTGATTCTGAAGGTTCTCAAATAGATTGTCACTGTTAGATAAAAACATATAAGAAAATCTGTAAATAAAATTAGCAAAACTTATTTAGAAATAAGCTTAGTTTTTCCACTTCCTTCAATTATGACAAAGATATTTATTTCATATAGTTCTTTTATTTTTGTTGTAGCACTTGAAATTACATTAAATTGTATTCCTTTTTTTTTTACAGTATAACAAATTTACTTGGAAATTTAGCATTATAGAGAAAAAATGTTTTCTTAAAACATTTATTTAGTAGAATTGAAGAATTTAAATACAGCACTGATAAAACTTTTATTTTTACTTTCAATTCTAGTTCTCAATTACTCTAAATATAATATTAAGTCTTAGATATCTAATTTAGGATTTTTCAAAGTTTGCATGAACAAACAATATTTAATATTTTTTTACACTTTAAATATAAAACAATGTTGTTTTTTTCAAGACAATTACTCAGACAAATTTTATCTTACAATTTTCGATCTTAATATAAATAAATACTCATTATATAAAATACTAAAAGCCAAAAAATTGTTCAATCCTCAGATATAAAATCCCTTGTTTTGTCTGTTTTCTGATTGCACAATGCAATACACTGTGACATCCTTTTTTGGAGTCAGGAATCCCTCAGCCACTATGCCCAGAGAAACCTGTTAGCCAATTTACTTTCCATTTCCCACTCTAAGTTTTTCCCATATTCTTCTCTACCCTGCTCCATCCCATTTCCACAGATATAATCTTTGTCAACTCCATGGCCTTTATATCTAAATCCCCCCTTATTTTTCCCCAAACCCAGCTCCAAAACTAAGAAGCCACTTTCTGTATACTTTGTTTATATTTATTCTTCCACAACTTCATTATTTGTACCCTTTCTGCTTGCATGTATTTACATTCAATTAACAGATACTTAATATTTTTGATACCTTTCTTACACAACTTGCCACACATTTTCCCATTTATGTGTATATTCCCTTGTTGTTAATGATCCTGTCTGAGCCTTAAACAATAAACTCCTTTCCTTTCTATTATCATAAATTAACTCACACTCAATATTCTGTTGACTTTATATATATTTAAACTCCTTTTACTCTCCATACTAATTCTCCAACTCCCTATTTTTTATTAATGCATCAATTCTTCTATCCCATTCCTTGACACTATAACACTCGACAATTCTTCTAACGCAATCATCCCATCTTTTGTATAAGTATACTGACATAAATTATTTATCCAAATCTTCTGCATACTGTACTGTCTTTCTCACCTGTCTTGTTGCACACCCTTTATTCATAATTCAATTCAATTCTATTTTGGCTACTCTCTTATTATCCATAAATTGCAATCTACCAACCATTTTCATTTTGCTTTTTGTATCTCTCATGTAAAAATTTAATCATCCCATTTCTCCTTGAATTGCCTTCTTTACCATCCACACATCTGCATCTAATGCATGTCTTCCTACTTCTCTTTGTACTTTTTTTAAGTAATCTCATCCCTTTACTAACACATTGCCACTCCCATACAATTCTAGCTACAACATATTTATTATATGAAAATATTGTTAATATCTTTATCAGTCCCTTTCTTTTCTTTGCTTCATTTATCAATTTTTTCTCCCATTCATCCAAAAAATTTCTCTGATTACTTAAGATGAGTCCCAAATAGTTATACCTAATCATCACACTTTATTTTATATCCCCCAGTAAAAAGTGTCTTCTATTTCCCCAGTATTATTCATCACTACTTTTGATTTTTCTTCATTAAATTTAACCCCCATCTCTTTCACAACCTTGCCAGCATAACTTCAATATTTTCTCTACTTTCTTTACACAAGAAGACATCATCTGCAAATTAAAAACCCAATAATGTATATACTTCCTTGCTGTTTACTAATGACCTCTTCCTAGTCTTTCTATTGCTCTCTCCATTTCTTTCAAATACAACAAAAACAAAATACGTGACACATACATCCTTGCCTTAGTCCCACCCCATTTTTAATTTTAACTAATTCTATACTCTCTAATTGATATGTATAGTAATTATTTTCATACATTCTTTTAATAGGATTCACTAAAACTCCATCCATTCCCAAATTTACTAAACTTACCCCTAATCTATTTCTATTTATTCTATCATACACTTTCTCTATATCTATAAAAACCATATATAACTGTCTACCTGCATTTCTACTTATATCTATAAGTTGTGTAACTATAAATAAAATATCTCCTATACGCCTATCCAATCGAAAACTTACTTGCATATCTCCCACTATTTTCCATTTGCGACCCTTCCAGCCACCATATATGCAAAAACTTCATATAACACTGATGTTACCACTATCGGTTTATAATTGCTTAACTTTCTACGATCTTTACTCTTTCCTTTAAGTAGTAATCTTACTCTTGAATTACTCCAACTATACAGAAAATCTTTCTTCTGTGCCATCTTATTAAAATATGATAATAGGTTTAATTTTGTTCTATGTCTTAAATTCATGCTGCCCATCCATCTAAACCTTTTGTCTTTCCACTTTTAATTTCTTCCCTGCCTCATTCAGTTCATTTTCTGTAAACCTAATATTTCCATTACTATAAGCCTTTATATTTGTTATTACTCTGTCCTTCACATCTAACATCTTTTCTAAATCCATTACATACTTATTTAAGTCTCTAATTCTTCTCTAGAGCTACACTCTATTACCTCATCATCTAGTAATACTATTTTTCTCTCCCCTACATTCCTGCTTTTAATGTATTTGCAAAATTTTTTACTCCCTTTTCTTCCATTTTTATTAATATTTTAGATTCATTCTATCTCTACAATTATCTATTTTAACCAACTTCTTTTTAAAAAAGTACTTTACCTATTTAACATTAACATCTTTTTCACTTTCTTTATTCTTAATAGCACACTTATATTATGTGCATGCTTTTTTCCTCTCTTTTATACATTTACTAATTCTCATTTTTCTATTACTTTTATTCCTGTTTATATTCTCACCTAAAACCTTATTTACCACTTTTCTCATATTCATCCCCAACCAACTCTTCCATGGTTTCTTCAACTTTTATTTTATATTATTTTTATCATTCATTCTCCATCCACATCTTTCACTATCCTTTCTACTTTTATTATTATATTCCATCACATTACTAACCATTTCTATTATAAAGAAATTATGATCATTTCATACTCTCTCTTCATTATCAAACACTTTAATTTTCCATACTTTATTCATTCCCTCTATCTCTACTTATTGTATGAAATAAATTATTTCTAGACCATGTGTATTGTCCCTCATAAACATTTGATAAATTTCCATGCTCACATTCATTCTCTGACAAAAATTCTTCAAAGCTGTCCATTCTTGTTATCTATGATCACCAATTTCTTCAATATGCCCATTCATATCTCCTATAACCATTATTCTCTTCTCCTTTTTTTTGAAGCTCTGTATATCCTTAACTATTTATATATACTATTGTTTTCCTTCCATTATAGTTTGACTATCTCCAGTGGCTATATATACTATAGCCACCATCCATTCTTGTCTTCCTAACCTTATCTCAAACCACAAAAGTTCTTGACATTTAATAGATTGAAATATTTTTTTGACATAACTCTTATACAACAACTCCTTTTTTCTTCTTCTTCTCTTAGATGTGTTTCCACTACTGTTAATCCCTCAAGCTTTTCATTTTTAACTGTTTTGTTTAATTCCAGCCACTTTTCTGGTCTCCTACCACCTTGCATATTCAAATATTCAATTTTAACAATTTCTTATTTCCTAACTACTCTTTTATAAATTCTTTTGACTCTTTTTTCTCCATTACTTTTATAAATAAGTTACTTATCATTAATTTTACAGATTCATTCTATCTCCACAAATACATTTATATTTAAATCAGCTATTCTTTATTTTTTACATGCCAACCATTCTTCTTCTTTCTGATAGTACTGCAATTTAAAACCCCACCTTCCTTTATAAGTTTCCAAAATTATATTCTTTATAAATCAAACTCCCTAAAACTTCACTTCTTTGTTTTGTTAAGTGCAATTCATTTTTGCTATATAATTCCCTCTTACTAATAAAAAAATCCCGCACATCCACAAACATAACATAATTTGAAGAAATGTGTTAATAATTATAAGATGTAAGTAAGATAATAAGCCTAAACATAAATACTAAAAAAAACAAAAAACAGTAATGTTCAATGACTTTTCTCAGGAAAAGAAAATTAAGATTTATAGTCATGAATTAGAAGAAATTATCAACTTCAAACATCTTGGTCAGATTATTCATACTGATGGAACATAATGGATGAAATTAATTACATAATTATAATTGGATGTAATGCTTTTGGTAGAAATAATATTGAAAAGAAATATGCTTACAAGTTTGAAAATCTGTTTTTAATGTATGCGCTTTACCACTTTTTATTTATAGATAAGCATTTAATAGAACAATACAGAAACTTCAGACCAATCAATGATGTATAGAACGATGTATGTTAGGAATAACAAGAAGGGATCTAAAATGAAATATTTGGATGAGAGAACAGCAGACATCATTGAAAGAATTAAGAGGCAAATGAAACTGGGCTGGATATATTACTGGAGGAAATGATAATATATGGACAGTTGAAGTCTTCAACAGGATTTTAAAAGACTAAAATATTTAAAAATAGACCTCACGCAAGTTGAATGAATGAAATAAAAAAATTTGTTAGCATGACATGAATTGAGAAACTGCATTAAATTTGGAGAAATTTTCATGTGGTAGTGGATGATGATTCTTAAATTTAATCCCAAAATTAATCTCCAGTTATTATTTCAAAATTATTTAATAATGATCACTTTAACGTCATTTGTATTGATTTTTAAAATATGTCCATATATTTAGCCTTGATTTATAAACTTTTGTTATATTTTATTGTTTTTATATTTTATATGTATCCAAAACAATTATATGGACATACAATTTTATTTTTCCTATTTATTGCTCTATCATTCTTAATTTCTCTTTCTATTATTCTTTTCTCTAAGTGTTCTAAATAAAAACTTATCATATCATAATCAATCTCATAAACTATTTCTGGTTTACTTTCACAGAAAATTTCATGACTTAATAACTAATTTAATGTTTTGGAGTGTTTTTCCAATCTAATTTCACCTTTTCTTTCTGTATTTCTTTATTACTTTTTTATTTACTTTTTAATAAGCCTTGCCACTAATAATATATCATAAACCACTGCTTTTCGCCAAATTTTTCCATATTACTATTTTTTTTCTTATTTTAATTAGTTATTTAAAATCCCATTCATATCTTGTCTTTTACAACTTTTTTTTTAAGATACTCAGTTTAAACTTTTAATTTTTGTATTTTCACTTCTTTAATATTTAATGTTTATTTATTATTATTTAATCATATAACTTTTTATAGCAATTTATTTACTCTAAGGTTGAGATGGAAAAATAGATTATTACTGAATGGGGAAAAATGATTAAATAATATAAATTATATTATTTTTAAAAAACTGATTTTTTTTTAATTCATTTTTTTACTTTAAAATTTTTAAAATTATATTACACTACAAGAAACATTATGGATATTTTTAAAAAAATAATATTGACCAATAAGGTCTTATTAGTTGAAACAAATGTATGTGATAGGGATTTTATGCACAAGCCTTCTGGCATCCATTGATTACTCTGTTTGGCACAGGGTGGCGCTACTGTATGGAGAGTTTTGCCTTTGTTTAAATAAATTTTACTATTACTAAAGAATATTTTTATCATTTATAGATGAATTAAAATGATGAGATGTACTGATTTGATTGCAATATGGATCATTTTTATAATTATTTATGTCACCATTTATAGCATTAATTTAAGATAGATTAAGCTAATCACATGTCTGTTAAAAATAGGTTCACTTTCTAGGTTTTGATTTTCCAAATTTCCTCCTTGTATTTTATTATTTTTTTAATTGTCACTTATTGTATATATTATAAAATATGTAATGATGTCATTGTATATATGACTTATATATATAATATGCAGCTACTTATATCTTATATAAAAAGAATCTTTATACATAATGCAAAGGACTAGTAATACTTGTAGCAGCTTCTACATATTGGAATGGTAGACTAAACTATGACCAAGAAATTGGCAAACAATGGCAATATATCATCGATAATGTCACAAGGGTCACTTGGTCACAGGATCTTTTCATCTAATAAGTGCACCTTCTTTCAGGAAGAAAACACATTCATACAAAGAAATAACTTGTTCAAATTTGCAAAAGTAAAATACAAACTATTCGAACTTTTATTCAAGTGGCTACTGTACTCATATGAATTTTTATTATAAAACAAGTTACTAAATTTTTTATCAAAATTTTCATAATGTTCATCTTTATTATAGAGATCGTGTGGAGAGTTGAGGGTCGTGTGAAAGTCTGAGCTCAAATTACCCTATATATTACATTGTTTGTACAGGTATATATATAATCTGCATGTTAGATATAATGATTATAGTAACTCTATATAAACCTGACTAAAATTACAATTCAGTAGATTCCATTATGGGTCCAATCATTGTATACTAAAGATTCTTGGACAATATTTTAGAGGCAACCATTTCTCTTTTTAAGGAATATTTACTTATGAAACACCATGTTATTAATATGCCTAAAAATTGTTCTACATTCATATTTAAGATTATATTATTGAACAGTTTGTGTGTGTGCATGTGCATGCATATGAAAAAATCATTTAAAAAAAAGCCGTAAGCCATATGTTTTATTGATGGTCATAAAAGTGCTATTTTTCTTAATTCTTCTCAATTTATCCATATCTTTGCATGCTAATCAAATATAATAAAGTGCCTAAAATATTTGGTAATAGTAACATCATTGACATAATATTCTTTCATTAGATCAACAATGTGAAAGGTAAAAAACATAAAAAAACAAAAGTACATTTAAATTAAAATGGATAAATGAGGTGATTGAAAGAGGAACTCTGATATATCGTAAAGTGATATTTGTTCTATTATAAAAAATATTTCCATTTGATTACATATTAGAATTATATGTCTAAATTGATGTAAGAATTGCAGAGGAATTTTCTAATGGAAAAAAAAAATGTAGTGATGAATGAAATAGAAAAATCCAGTGACTGAAATATTCATTTGGTTATGGCATATGTTTTACGAAGATACAGAGAAGAAAAATGAAAACACACAAGTCTAAAGAAAATGAAAGTAATTATAAACAATGTTAATTAATTCTGTCAAATGAATGAGCATATAATGTGTGAAAAAATGAATGAAAACTATTTGTGAAATAAAAAAATTTATTTAGAAAATAAAGAAGTTTTTTTTTAACTTTGGAAATAAAAAGATATTGAAAAACATTCCCAGAATGCAATATTAAGCCTGCAAATGTTTCATTCTTACGAACAGATTCAAAAAAAAGTTTCTTTAAAAAAATCATTGATATGTGAATTAAAAGTTTTCAACAAGGAAGAGACTATTGATTTAGATAAAATATGTAATGAATAAATTTACCACTGCCAAAGCAGATGTAAAAATAAATATTTTTTTAATATTACTTTAGTTAGTATTTTTTAAAACATTCTAAAAATGAACAGAACAGGTTTGAAGATTAATTTCCTTATATATATCTATATTAATGCATTTTAATAAATATACTAATAATTTTATTAATTAAAGAGAAAGGATTTCACCTTTTTAACATATGCGCCTTACTGATTTTTATAATAGCTCAATGATGCTGTATTGAGTACAGAGGAAAATCAAACGCAAAATAGAGACTTTATAAAGACAAGAGTAGCCATCTTATCTTTACACTAAATTGATTTATAAAGGCCAATTTGAAGCGTCGTCGAGTTATTATAAAAATCAGTAAGGTACATATGTTAAAAAGTTGAAATCCTTTCTCTTTAATTTCATATGATCTACTCGCATAATAAATACATTTGAACGTTAATAATTTTATTTTAGTCGAGTCAAAATCGGAAATCATTATTTAAATTTTTGTTGTTCGTTCTTATTATCATTTTAATTTTCTGAAAAGCTAGATAATGCATGAAATTTGCATAAGCAAAATGTTTTGCACACTTGGATAAAGAATTAGAAACATGTCCGTCTGAGTCATAGATGGAGAAGGTCAGCAAACATCAAATTTTTAGTAAGCAATATGATGTAATATTAACTAGTGAAAAAATAAAAACAAATTACATACTTGACAGTTAAGACATATTTCATCAGGCAACTTTCCCAACTAGAAGACAGAGAAAATAAAAATTCACTATTAGATATTGCTTACTATAATTGTTAAAGGTATATATTATGTAATTACATATGTAATTAATTTATATTTTTATATTCGCTATTGTTAGTAAATTTGAATTAGAGCATGATCTGTTAATAAAATAAAATGGCAGATTAAATTCAAAATCATTGATTCAATTTCAGAAAAAAATCATTATTTATTAAAGTAAACTTTTTATTTATAAATTTCATATTAATTCAACTAATTTACTCCCGAGATAATTACTGATTTAAAATAAATAAACAGTGATATATTAAAAACAAAAGAATGTTTTCATTTTTATTTCTTCAGCCAAAAAATCTACTCATCATTACAAATTCATAATATATTATTGTAAAAAGGTTGAAATATCTGTATCGTAATCAAATTACAATTATATAAACTATTAAACATATTCGTAATATGTTATTGTAAAAAGGTTGAAATATCTGTATCGTAATCAAATTACAATTATATAAATTATTAAACATATAAATAACTGATATAAAACACCACTTCTTATTTATATAGCTAGCAGTAAAATTATAATTCTTAAATGTTTTGAAATTGAAAAATAAAAAGTGGCACATAAGAACCAGTATTAAGATCATCTACTCATTGATGAAGGCCACAAGCCAGAAACTAGTCTGGGGATATTGGATGAGTAGGCACTAGATGGGGATTTTATGCACAAGCCTTCTGGCATCCATTGATTAATCTAGCTTGCTGTGTGTGGCAATACGTATAGTGAGTTTTGCCTGTTTTAACAACAGCTATACACAAGCATAAGAAGTGGTGGTCATTGGCTTATCATCTACTTAGCATCATCAAACACAATTCAGAAACTAGAAACATATATCACTTACATACTTGAAAGTAATTATATATATGCTGTTAACTTCTCTTAGACAAATGTAATTCAATTAAATTATAAGCTCTAGAAATTCTTAGATAAGAAAAGCTTAAGTTTCAACAGTTGTTATAATACGCTAAGCCCGCTTTCAATATCCTGTGATATCATATTCATATCAATCATTATGAATATGATATCAGATCAAGATATCAAAAGTGACTTAGCAAAATATTATAACAAATGTTGAAACTTAAGTTTTTCTTATCTATGTGTTGTGAAAGATGGAATATATATATTTAAATGCACACCTATTACTAAGAACATGCAAGCTCATACAAAAATATTTCTGTATAAAAAGATATTTCCATTCTTTCAATAAACATATCTGATGTATATATATATATAAAGAAATAATTTTTATTTATTTTAAACTTTATCTAGAGTTTAAGTTATTTAAAATAACAGATAATTTCTTATAAAATAACAGTTAAGTTTACATGCATAAAAATAAAAAAGCAAAAATTTATTTACCTGTAAGACTTCACAGTGAATTCCATCACCTGCTTGGCGTAACCATTCTTCCATTTGTTGATTGAATGTCTATTTAAAGAAAAAAAAAGATACAATTAATTTACTAAAAAAAAAAAAAAGGGAAAAATCGCCAAACATATTAGCATAATTAAAATTTTCTGCCATTAGAAAAAAATGTCCAATAATAAAAGAGAGAAAAAAATTATTAATTATCAAAATGATACTCTACTTAGGATTAGTTGATCCATTTTTCTTATCCTTGAGAAGATGATTACTAGGATTAACTGATACATTTGTCTTCTCCTTGAGAAGATAAATACTCTACTAGGTTTAGCTGATTCATTTTTCTTCTTGAGAAGATGATATTCTATTAGGATTAGCTGATCCATTTTTCTCCTCCTTGAGAAGATAATACTCTACTAGGATTAGCTGATCCATTTTTCTCTTCCTTGAGAAGATAATACTCTACTAGGATTAGCTGATCCATTTTTCTCTTCCTTGAGAAGATAATACTCTACTAGGTTTAGCTGATCCATTTTTCTTCTTGAAAAGATGATACTCTATTAGGATTAGCTGATCCATTTTTCTCCTCCTTGAGAAGATAATACTCTACTAGGATTAGCTGATCCATTTTTCTCTTCCTTGAGAAGATAATACTCTACTAGGTTTAGCTGATCCATTTTTCTTCTTGAAAAGATGATACTCTATTAGGATTAGCTGATCCATTTTTCTCCTCCTTGAGAAGATAATACTCTACTAGGATTAGCTGATCCATTTTTCTCTTCCTTGAGAAGATAATACTCTACTAGGTTTAGCTGATCCATTTTTTTTCTTGAAAAGATGATACTCTATTAGGATTAGTTAAAATTACTTTTATGTTTAAAGTCAATTTTGATTCATTTTGACTTAGTAAATATGATGAATATTATCAAATCCTTTCATTTATAAACTATTATAATCCAAAAGTATGTAAAAAGATTATGTTAATATAACTATCTTAATACTATTTTCAAATGGAGTGCTTCAAAAGAAATTCATAGATGGAACTTCTTAAGTCATCATTATAAACAAAAAAATCAATAACTAGTAAAAAAAGAAATTAAATTTAATAAGAAAAATGAGCAATGCTAATGACTAGAAATATAAATAATGTTAATCATAATGAATATCAAAATACCATGAGCCTTCACAAATCAGTTGCTTCTAATGATAAGAAAAAAAATACAATTTAACTTATATCGGCAATAAAATAACTTTACTTTTACTAAAAGTTTAAAGAAAAAAAATACAATTTAACTTATATCGGCAATAAAATAACTTTACTTTTACTAAAAGTTTAAAGAAAAAAAATACAATTTAACTTATATCGGCAATAAAATAACTTTACTTTTACTAAAAGTTTATTCAGTTATTGCAATTCCTATTCTAATTTTGTTTCATTACTGTCATGAGTTAATCAACTTCTCATTATTTAAAAGCATTAATGTAAATAATTTCACATCCAGTTTTTATTTTCAGGTTTTTTTTATCTACTCCACATATTTCCATTGATAATTTCATCTTATATTTTTTGTAAATATCATCTACCTTATTTAGCATTTGATAATTTCACCTTTACTTCTCAAAAGTATTGCTTTATCAAAAAATTTGATACAACAAATGCTTCTATTCAAACTCAAATCCCATCTTTACCAAATCATTCATTTAGTAGCTCTAACTAAATATAAAATAAAAATACATTAGACATCTCACTGATGACACCAGTAGTGGAAATTGGTTTGGGATTGGTGATATTCTCAAAGCTTGTTAAGAACTTATTTTGCAAGCTCTATATATAACATTTGTAAATACAAGCTTATTAAATCAAGTCATGTGACATCTGACTTGATTTTTTTTTTTGTAATTTTATTTTTTGCCATTAAGGCTTTGGCGATTCTATATTGCTAAAGCTATTAATATATGGTGTATCTGAACTTAGTTCAATTCCATAGAATATTTAAGTTAGATAGCTGGATTCGAAGACATATGGATGTCTGAAAATTTCAGATTTTCTACTTGGGCTTGTCCTGGTATTTTTAAGCTAATGCTTGAATACCCTAGAACCTCACTGACGACGCCAGTTGCAGAAAATGGTCTGAGATTGGGGATATTCTCAAAGCTTGTTAAAAGCTTATTTTGTGAGCTCTATATATATATATAATACAATCTTCCTTTATATTGCCAATAGTCCAATTCTTTTTTGGCTCAATTTTTATTCTATTAAAAAATTAATACTATAATTATTCTAATGTAATTCAAATCTGTATCAACTACATTTAAAAAAAGCCAAAGTTACCACTATTTAACTATCAGAAATTACTATAATGACCTTTAGAGAGAATTACATCTTCCTATTTATTTATTGGAAACAAAAGTAACAGGTAACAGTAATGTTGATTCAACTCTTCCAAGACAAGAGTATCACTAATATTTTAATAGCAAATCATATGAAATAATGTAATGAAACAAATGAAAGTTTCAATTATTATTATCTAATCTGCTAAGCATGCACAAATCATAATTATAAATAGAAGATAAATTATAGAAGCTTACTTAAATGTCAGAATATATTGAAATATTTCTAATTTTATAGTAATATTCAATTAAAAGATTTAAGATATATTTATTATAATTTACAGCTACTTTTTAACAGTAAGCTTTAATGTATTTAGAAATAACCTCTTCACAGTAACAGAATTATAATAAATATTTACAAAATAAATTAATTTTAGTAAGAGAAAAAAATACTTACTTCAAAAGGTAATGAAGGACTAATTCGTATATCAAAAACTATCAAACAAAAATGTCATATTACTAATAAGAATTATTAGCAAAATTTTTATAGTTATTATTTTTATCTCTAGTTACATACATCACATGATCACCATTTCTTATGCTTGCTCATAACTTATTAAAACAGGCAAAACTCTCCATATACTAGTGTCTTCTGGCATCCATTGATTACTCTGGCTTGCACTGAGTGGGCACTACTGTATCGAGAGTTTTGCCTGTTTTACTTCTATAGTTTTATAGTTTTAAGTTAAATGGAATTCAAAAACAAAAGTTAATATACTTTTTTAACATATCATAAATTAAATTATAAACGGAACATTATTTTATGTAAGATTCTATAAGCATGTAAACATTTTGTTTCGGCTGGCCACAAATAGTGGCACATAGTCCAATGCAGATAGGACAATAGATCATCATCCAACCACATATCATCCTGCTGGAGAAAATAACAATGGTTATTATGCACTCCAGCATGATTAGGCTTCTGGGTCTTCAACTAGCTACTTGCTTACATGCTAGAATATGTGTGATGACTACGTATCCTATCAGAATTCTGCAGCCTCACCTAATCCCATACATACTGAAACAAATAATAATGGTTTTGTATTTAATGTAGTCAACATTCCCATACTTTTTTTAAATGCATTACTGCTTTTAGCCTTTTTTTCAGTAAGATATTTGGTAGAATAAAATTTAAAGAATAACAATTTCACTAATCATATATATATAGTTTTTTTTTTTCAAGTTAATGACCTGAAATATTCAACCAGCCTAAGGTTTTAAACTCAAGCCGTGCCAAACAATTAGTTAACTAATTTTAGAAAATCAACATAAAGAAAAAATATGGTTTATATAAATTTGAAGATTAAAAATTATTTCAAATAGTTGAAACATACCAAATAATAATAAGATGAATTTCATCTAAATAGTATTAACAGTTAATATTTCTTAATAATATATACTTTTTAGAAGTATATTCTTATTCTTCTCCTTGACTTTCTTTGCATTTCTTCATATATTCATATGTGATGTGATGAGATGTATTTTGGCTTCTCCTTAAACGAAGTCAAGAATATCTCAGCAATTATGCCCAGATAAGCCTGTTAGCCACTTTATTTTCTATTCCCCACTCTAAGTCTTCCCATATTCTGCCCCATCCCATTTCCACAACATAATCTTTGTCAACTCTATGGCCTTTATATCTAAATTCCCCTTATCTTTTCACAAACCCAGCATAAAAACCAATAACTCACTTTCTGTATAGTCACTTTGTTCATACCTATTCTCCCATAAGTTCATTATCTGTATTCTTTCTGCTTTCAAGCATTTACATTCAATCAGTTGATGCCTAATATTTTCAATACCTTCCTTACACAATTTGCATACTAAATCATCCATAGTTTTCCATTTACATGTATATTCTCTTGTTGCTAAAGATCTTGTTCGAGCCTTAAACAATAAACTACTTTCTTTACTATTATCATAAATTAACTCGCATCCAATATTCCATTTACTTCTACATATATTTAAACTCTTCTTACCCTCCATACTAGTTCTCCATCTCTCCAACTCCTTTTTTATTAATGCTTCTATTCTTTTACCCCATTCCTTACCACTATAACACTCAACAATCCTCCTAACACAATCATCCCACCTTTTATACAAGTATACTGATATAAATTCTTTATCCAAATCTTTTGCATACCGCATTACCTTTCTCACCCATCTTGTTACCTGCCCTTTACTCATAACCCAATTAAACACTATTTTGGCTATTCTTTTACTATCCATAAACTGCAGCCTATCAAACATTTTCATTTTACTTTTTGCATCTCTCATATAAAAACTTGACTATCCCATTTCTCCTTGAATTGCCTCCTTTGCTGTCCACATCTCTGCATCTAATGCATGTCTTCCTACTTCCCTTTGTACTTTCTCTAAATAATCTAAAAACTTTTTCCTAACACATAATGCATCATTACCATATGTTAACCCTGCTACTGCAACTCCCTTCCATACAATTCTAGCTACATCACATTTATTATATGAAAATACTGTTAGTTTCTTTACCAAACCCTTTCTTTTCTTTGCTTCATTTACCAATTTTTTCTCCCATTCATCCAAGAAATTTTCCTGATTACATAAGATGATTATATATATTGTCTACAATAACTCCTCTCATATACACTTTCATTTGCAATTTTTTTTTAATATAATTCCTTTATTTTCCTGACAATTTCTGATGAAGACCGCAGGACAGTCAAAACTATCAGGAAAATAAAGGAATTACATTAAAAAAATTTTGCATTAAAGTGTATGTGAAGGGAGTTATTATAGACAATATATAATAATATATACTGAAAGTATATACTTGTGAATATCAATTTAATTAAAATAAAGATTGTATAATAAAAACATATGGTGACTGAGAATAAATAATATTATGATTTTCAGTAACCTTAAGTAAATGAGTATTATTGATCAATTATACTGTGTATTTGAAGTTTTAACTGAAGGAATTTGCATTTATATTCAAGATGAATAGCTCAATATATTTTTCATGAATAAGAGATACTTTGGTTTACTCATCATGCTTAATTTCTTCTGTATGATACATTTTGTACAAAGACGACTTAATTTTTTTGTGTATCGCATTATGCTTTGATGATTTTGATATAGGAAGTTTTCTCTCAGCTTTCCTAACTTAGACAGCTTTTGGCTAAATGCTCCTTAAACTTCATTCACAACTTAAGTTTCACTGAAAGGGATCAATACAATTTTTAGACTTAAGATAGCAAATGCAGTATAATTCATTCATAAACTTTGGTTTCCATGCTAATAATGACATATTATTTTTGATGGTGATGACTTATATTACGACTTAACTTATCCATCTGCCCCACCAGTGTTTCAGTAACATTGTGAAGACTGATAATTATTTGAAGTAGTTGAAGCATATCAAAAATGTATTGATCTAACAAATTGTAGAGAATATGTATTTCTTGATAATATATACTCGTGAATATTAATATAGTTCAAAGAAAGATTTCATTAAAAAAAGTTTATTATATCTCTACCTATAAATGTGCGGATACAAAATTGACATTGTTTATATACTTTTATTTGAAAATGGTGGCAAGTTTTGAAAATAAATGTGGTCAACGATATAAAATATTTTGAATGATTCACAGGAAGATAAAATGCACTGATCTTAAGCTGATTGAAAATTTAAGATAAATTCTAATGCTTTTTAAACTTCTAAGCCAAGAGATTTTGTTGAACAAATTTAATGAAATTTATGTTTAATATGGAAGATGCTTAATAGATGTTTTCTTGGAAGAAAGTGAATTCAGATATAACTCAGCTAAAGATCATCATAGGTAAGTTAGATAAACAGACGCGATTTTCAAATACCAAACAGATATTGTGTCATATGTAAGCAAAAGAACTCAATTTTATATCAATTAAATTTATTTTATATACTGTACATAAAAATAAACTTAAAACTATTCTCAATTTTTTTAGTTCAAAATTCAAAAACAGAAAATCATTAAAATTTTCTATGTGTAAAGTTATGTAAGCAGTATAACTTTGTTTATAACACATATATATTGATTACTCTGGTTGGCACAGGGTGCACTACTGTATGGAGAGTTTTGCCTTGTTTATTAACAATTATATGCTAGTATAAGAGATAGTGATCATGTGATGTTTAGTGGTTTAACACCAATCCTGCCTAATAGGATAGTAGTGCCTATCGTAGTTAAAGAGCCAAAGACACCAAAATGTATGGGTGCTGAACTGAGTTCAGACCCATATGACTATATAAACTATTGAGCTTAGATTGAAAATATTATTGTGTTTTCAATTTCATTCTCATAGTTTTGTAGTTAAGTAGAGTTAAAAGCTGGTTGCTGGAGGGTTGCATTAGATCCTAAAATCTAGGTGCAGTGCTCTCAGATCCAAGGCTCCTCACTGACGAAGGCCATAAGCCAGAAACTAGTCTGGGGATATTGGATGAGTAGGCGATAGGGATTTTATGCACAAGCCTTTTGACATCCATTGATTACTCTGGTTGGCACAGGGTGGCACTACTATATGGAAAGTTTTTCCTTGTTTATTAACAATTATGTGCTAGTATAAGAGATAGTAATCATGTGATGTTTAGTGGTTTAACATATACATTCATAATTACTAAATTGATCATAATAAAGAATTAATTTTACAAGAATTTATTTTAATATTTTTCAGTATTTAATTGTAGTTCTGATACTAATAGCATTTTTATTGTTACTTTTGTATTATTAAATAAAATCTATCTTCTAGATTTGGTTCTTTAGTAACTTGATTATTTAAAGCTTATTATTATTATTATTATTATCTTATACTTTATTTCATAATAACTAGATCTTTAATTATACATTTTTTCTTTTTCATTTACCTGCTGAAAATTCAGATGGAACTACATTTTGCTGGACTCCTCCCTGAAAACAATTATAGTGTATGTGTGTGGTATATAAATATAAATAATGACACACAATTTTAAATGTGCTTTTATTGAAGTATGCTTATGGTTACACTTAATAAACCATTATTGAAATTTTGTTTTTTGGCAGGTAGAGTGACATTTAGCATACCTGAAAGCATATTTAAAATTGTATCCATTACTAATACTTATTCATTACACATAACAATTCTAAAATATTATGAATATACATATATAAATATATGAAAAGAGTTATTTTAAGTGTAAAGCCTTTTATTTTAAATGACATATACAATATAACAAAAACTGCAGATAAAGAGACATAAAGCTAGTAAAAATCACTTTAAGCATAATATCAATGGGTACTTATTTGAATTTAAAATAAAACAAAGATGGTAAACACTATGAAAGAAAAGTCACAATTATAACAGCAAAAACATTTAAAAAAAACAATTAAAATATGTAATATTTAAACAGCATACTGTCTGTGCTTTATAAAATAAATATTATTTACATGTGTTGCTGCAATTTATAACATCGAAAAACTACTGCGTAGTAAATCGAAAGATTTCATGCTGTATGTTTGTAATTTGAACTCAGTGGGTAGAGTGTGAAGATATTTAAGATTCACACTTTCAGATCTAAGTACTTTAGACTGGCTTGGATATATAGAGAGACAAGTAAAGAAGAGTGTGGAACCACCCTTTTCTTGTTAAATTCTCTGTCTCAGTGTTTACGATCTGATTGGCTGTTGATAGTTATAAGCGCTTGAGAGGTTTGCAGTCTCTCAGTTTAATTTCAATACTGTCTGTGCTTTATAAAATAAATATTATGCACTTCTTTGTAAAATAGTAACAATTATGCAAAAAGAAAATTTTGCTTAAACAATTATAGAAAAGAGAAAACACACATACATTATGTATTTAAATTTTAACATTTTAAAATAGAAAAATATCTTCTAGTTGTCTCTTTAAAATGCAATACATAATGAATTAAACTAAAAAGTAATTCCTTTTTTAAAATTTATTACAAATATTTCAACTACATACAAAAAGAGAGAAAAGATTATTCTGAATAATTGGGATGAAACTATTGAATATGCCATTTTATGACATAGATACATAAACGCATCTAGTATCACGATATTTTAACCATACAATTAAAATTTAAAAACATTTTCACAATTTGAACAATTAGTTTAATGAATAAATCATACTGTTATCTATGTAAAAGAAATAAATTTCTTACAGCAAAAAAAAAAAATCTTGGAAGCCAACTACCACTGGAGCATAACATCGCCAATACATTTTATGGTTAATAAATAAATTATTAGGAATTTCACAATGCAAACCATTCAATTAATAAATTAGTGAATTAGGAACTATATTGTAATTGAACAAAAAAAGTGATGAAGAATCTAAGATGATGAAATACATAATATATATGGCAAAAATGAAGTCCCTATACTGCATTGCCAAGAAGCAGTTGGGTTCAAATTCATTTTTTAAAATAAAATTTACAATTATAATGAGTAATTTTATTTGTATATAATTACTTATTACAAGCTAAATTACTTTTTATAAAAAATCAAAAATTTATTTAAAAATACTTTGTAACATTTTAAAATGCAAAACAATAATTGCAAGTACTGTGTATTGACTTATCAATTACAGTGTACAGATATTAAATCACAACTAGTTTATAGCAAGAGATGACAATCAGTAACACAGATTAAATTAAGAGCATGATTTGTTCATTTAGCATATATATTAATCATCGTATTTTGAACACATGATGAGATATAGACATATATATATATATTTAGACTAGTTCCGGTCCACATCGAGCTATGTTAGTAAGACAAAATATATGTACACACAGTGAGCTATAATAACTGACTATAATCCTGAGGGTATAGATTCTCTATCCTAAATCCCTCATTTATCTATATAAGGTATGAACGAATACCTTTGCAATCTAGGCGATTTCAAAGCCTTCAGCGGCTCTTGAGGTGGTTCAACAATAGTAAGATCAGGCGATCTGTGAAAATATCTAATTGGCTTGTTTACCTTCAGGATCCAAGATCCTGGATGATTCACAATTCCCATGCTGTTCTTCCATAGCACTCTCCAAAGTTTACACAATGCGCTCACTGTTCAAAGTTCATAGAATGCACTATGGTTACTTTCAATTATGCACCCTTTTTATTTGTTTGATTTCTTTTGTTTTCTGGAGTAAATCTAAATTGTAAGATTAGAGTGTCTTAATTAAGCGGGGCAATTATAACTTAGTAATTAGATTGGTATTTGCTAATTAAATTCTTTTCATTATCCGATTATTTAGTTCGTTACGTTTAATTGCATTTTAAGTCGGATTCCTATTAATCAGATAACAACTAATTTTAACTTTTTTTATGCATTTAATTTTAACAAATCAATATTTTACAAAAATAATCTTATCATGACACCAGGAGACAATTGGTCATCAATTGCTACTTTAAAATGATTGTTTTATTTGAATAAAAGTTACATTTGCAAAAATGATATATGAATATAAAATTTTGCATTTATTTTTCTTATTTTTTGGCTTAGTTTACCTTGAATGTGCATAAATAATATTGCTTTTACAATAATTTCTTTGTTATTTAGAAAAATATAGAAATAGAAGTTTACAATAAGAGAACACAATCATAAATTAAACTCATAATAAATAATCAACTTTTGTGTTATGAAAAAAGGAATGAAGTGTTTTATGTTTTTAATAATATAAATATTATAAATAAAAGTATGGCCTAACTATCCAGCATAAAATATGTATTGCATGTTAAATCTACATTATGATTTTTTTATAATAAATAATCAATTTAATAATAATCAATATTGTATAAGTTGATTTTTGTTTTAAGTTATTATATGGAAGACAATTACAACTTCATGGACAAATCACAATCTTTGAGAATGTACACTTCACATTATTAAATATATATCCTATATGGAAAGAGCCTGTGTAGTATAATCAGCAGTTTATTTATCCAAGATTAAATCTAATTGGTACTTTGATAGCTTTTTTTTTTTGATATCTGAGGATTTTTATGGAATCTTGTGATTTATTTAAGGAGTCAGTTTATAATAATAACTAGGTTGATAAATGAGCATCTAGCTACTTCTAATAAGAAATAAAGCAGATTAAAGAAATACCCATAAAATCTTCACCAAAAACAATATATTAATTACTGAGTAATGTCTTCTCTACTGTGGAATAATATAAAGATGTCATAACTCTATAGTAGGTTATTTAATGCCATTTTACTTTATATACTATATGGTATTTTTAATCTATTTGAATATCCTAGCACCTCACTGAGGAAGCCAGTAGCAGAAACCGGTCTGGGGTTAGGGATATTCCGCAAAACTTGTTAAGAGCTTATTTGCGAACTCTTTATATAACATTTGTAATGCAAGCTTGTTTAAATTAGGTCATATGACATCTGACTTGATTTCTTTGTAAGTATACATATTAGTATAAGAAATGTTTTATCTTTTAGAAAAACATGTCATATTTTTATATCATACAAAGCTATTGTTTAGTTCACGTAATTGTTTTAGTAGCATATTAATTTAATAGATAATTTCTGAAATGGTAGAGAAGCAGATTATCTAGTCTAATATTGTGTTAGAAATGATAAATATTTTGGTATTTAAGAATAATTCTGGACATCAAGGTTGATTACAGATAATTATACATTTTCAGCAGCACAAGTATCATCCTAACCCTAACAAATGTTTTACTCATTAATATTAAAAAATAGCAATAAATATATCGTAAATTTCATTCACAGAAATAACACAAAACACAACAATAAATTAAATAATTAAAGTTTCAGGGATTTTTTTAAAAATCAAAAGATGACTTACATGAGTTATTCATGTTGGCAGCCAGGGTTTAAATATATAATCTTTCTCTAAACATATCAACAAATCACATATAAGTTGTAAAAAAAATTTTAAGAAGTGTTTGCTACGTTATAACATGTATTTAATTATGTATAAACCTTTTATTTTTATATATTTTGTTTCAAAATGTACCTAATATTTGTCATTTAATTAATGATCATTTTATATCATTGGTATAATCTTTGAAATTCACTTAATGTGCTGAGATTATAAATCAGTTGTCTTTAAAGTCACAGAAATAGAATTATCTCAGCATATTAAGTGAATTTCAGAGATTATACCGATGCTATAAAATGATCATTAATTAAATCACAAATATATTGAATCAAAATATATAAAAATAAAAACTTGATACATAATAGAAGACATTATAATATATAATATAGCAAATGCTTCTTAAATTTTTTTACAACTGATGTGTGGTTTGTTGATATGTTTGAGAAAAGATTATAGATATCTAAACATGGGCCAACAACATTAGACACTTTGGTCACCCACGTTAGACACTTTGGCCACCCACATTAGACACTTTGGTTACCCACATTAGACACTTTCGTCCCCCACATTAGACACTTTGGCAACCCACATTAGACACTTTGGTCACCCACACTAGACACTTTAGCCACCCACATTAGATACTTTGGCCACTCACATTAGACACTTTGATCACCCACATTAGACACATTGGTCACTCACATTAGACACTTTGTCCACCCACATTAGACACTTTGGTCACCCACATTAGACACTTTTTGTTTTTAAAAAAAAATCCCTGAAGTTTGAATTATTTATTTTGTTTAAAATTTATTGTCGTAGTTTTGTGAATGGAATTTATAATACATTTATTGCTATTTTTTAAAGTTAGCAGGAATTTATAATCAATTTATTGATATTTTTTAATATTAACAAGTAAAATATTCATTCAGATTATGAGATAACTATGCTGCTGAAAATGTATAATTATCCGTAATCAATCTTGGTGTTCGAAATTATCCTTAAGTACCAATATTTTATATCGTATATTAAATTCTGAATAATTTCATCTGTGTCTCTACATAAAAAGTATATAAAAATTGATCTAAAAATGTTTGCAGAATAACAAAAAATAATCATTTAGTTTTAAATGGTATTATTCTGAAAGATGTACTGAATTGGGTTATCATACCCAGTGACAAATTACTCATATTTTATTGAAATTCCAAAAATTTATAAATGGCAAATGTCACTGTAAAAGCTTCTAATGGGTATAGGTTTGTACTATTTTACGATAGTATACATGTAAGAAAGTTCTATCTGATATCTGAAAAAAGACCTTGATCATCATCAGAACTAATGTGCCATTTTTAACAACTGTATTAACACAATTTAGAGCTAAATCAAATTTTAATGAAAACTTAATTTTAAAATAATTCTCCTAAATTTAAACTTCAATACTTGTAATTAGTAATGTGGACAAGAGTGCTGTATAATATTCAGAAAGATAATTCATACTATTATAAAGATTTTTACAACTTTATTCCCTCTATATGAGTTTATATATTACATTTTTGTTAGAATAAAAATATGAATGGCTCTTATGTGAATTAGTGTGAAGTGAATTTTTATTCTTATCTTGATATGCCATGATTTCTCAATCACAAAATGTAAATAATAGGTTCAATATTACGTTCTCCTCATCCAATTGCTGCTCAATTTTGTAGTGGATCCACTTACTGTTTAACTGTTCTCCTATTAATCTTCTTTATGTCCATGAGACATTCTATGAATTCTTTTTATTACATTGAATATATTAAGGTATTTAGGTCATATTGTTTTCAGATATATAATAATAATAATAAACCCTCAGTACTGGATAATTTTCATAGCTTAAAAGTTTTAAAGGTGATTTAATTTCATATTAATTAGAAAAATTTGATGATCATTTGCAAACCAAAGCATTTGTAAGATCCCTCCATTATAGTTTTTTTTACCTTATGAATTTATTTTTAGGCTATTTTTATATTAAAATTTTATTTTATTTTGTATATATTATCATATTCATTTTATAACATTTTAAATAAAAAAATAAATATGAACATAATTTTTTTTTCTTTTCATTTTTGGATTTAAAATTTTAACTACATATATATATAGTATATTCTTACTACAAATATAAAATGAATATTACCTTAATAATTGTAAGATTCACTGTTGATACATCTCCTAGAGTTAGGTCAGGATTTGATTCTAACCTAAATTATATAATATATATATATATATATTAACCATCAATAATTGCCATCAACTAACTAATTACTAATATAAATCATATCTCTCCAGTTCTCATGTTTTTTGACAACAGATTGCTGGTATTCTGTTGGGTTTGTTTAAACATAAGCACCATGGCCATATTTAAGCATGTAATTTATATGTGTGTGTGTGTTATATTTATATCAATAAAAAATTTGCATCATTTTATATCACTTTAGTTATGTATATATACATAAGTAATCTATAATCTTGATGAGTTTCTATTGACTCTCTCTATAGATAGCTCTGTCTGTATTTTAGCTATAAAGGAACCATCATTGACTCTTATCATATTCTTCAAATTAATGGTTTGAATTTTTAAATTATTTTATAAATACTATCTGATAATGATTACTCATAATAATCTCAAAATAAGAGAGCCATGCAAAATGGACTACAGCAGATCATCACAAATTAAAACTAATCTGTATTGATAGTGTAATGGACACACACGCTGTTACATTATTTATTTTAAAAAGTAGAAATTAAAAAGAAAAGTTCGCATATAAAAACTTCTTTTTTTTTAAGACATAAAAATTGAAAGTTAAAAGTCATTTAAACTTTATATATATAAAATCGCACAGATGAAAAATTATTAAAAGAAAACTTAAAAATTAGTATTTTAAAACTAAATTTTCAGAAAAAAGAACTTAAAAGATTTAAAGATAAAAATATATCTTCAAGAATGTATATAAATTAATTAATGCTATTGCAAAATGGAAATGATTATTTTAATTAGTTAAAAGTAAGCTAGCCCTTGGGCATTCCAACATTTATAAGTAAAGGTCAGATAGGAGAAAAACAATAGGAGCATAATAGCCAATGAAAGAAATCCCTCAGGAAACGGACCTCAATGAAAGGATCATCATTATCGATGATGTAATATCCATTGGATCCGAAAGTTTACATATAAAAGAAAAAGTTTGGAAATAAATTTTTAGTGAGTGAAGATTATTTAAGAGAAGACAGAGATGTGTTAAGTTGGAGAAATGGAGGTGAAGGGATTGAAAGACACACTTTCAATTCCTTCAGTTGCTATAAAAAAAAAATGAAACATCGTTTTCCCATATTGCGAACTATAGGACATCTGGGCCCAACAATAAAAATACCAGCTACCATAAAGAACCAATGGCTAACTGGATACCAATATCTTCAGGACGGTGTGGGAATTCACATTCAAAATTACAAACAACTACAAAAGATGAATGTTTTAAAAATCATAAATTCTAAACCTTTCAGAAATTATAGCAATAGTATTTCCTATCTGACCAAACTAAATTATTTATTAATTCTTTTTATTGAATGTATTATTTGTTTGTTAAATCATTTCCATTAATTTTTTTTTTGTTCTTTTAAGTTTTTATGATGATTTTTTTATTTTTTTTCTGTTAAACTAAACTTAATAAATGTTAAATTTAAGTCGGGTGTGAATGGCTGCATAGATTCGTAATGTTATGTTAGTTTAAGGGAGAGTTAATCTTGGGTTATTCATTTCATAGTTAAATTGGGTCAATGGATTGGATATATTAGTGTAATTAGTAGATGTAGTATGAGGTTCGCTATGTGCAGAATCGCATATTATGCCGCACATCCCCGTTTTGCCTACGGAATGGGATGGTAAGACAGAAAACGCAGTCCCTTCCTATAGAGTTTTTTTTTATTGCTCTTCTCATCAGACAGATGTAATATTCCTGTCTGAACGAGAGTCAATGTCTTCTATAACCAAACCATGCTGTTCAAATGTACATTCCTGACAGTATGACATTTGTGCTGTCGGATGGATTGACGTTGGTTTAACTGCAGACTTTTGGCCTAAGGTTAAATAAGGGATAGAATATTTTCTTTTCACTACATGGAATATCCCACCAATAGTAATAATAATATGACATCTTTTATCTGTGAAAATATTAGAATTAATATATATAAATATATATTAAGGATTTCTGTAATAAATTTATTCTGATTTTGATTCAAATACACTGCATTGAAAGCTTGATTTAAATTTTGAATATTAACACTTGACAAGTAATTGTCCACACACTTTTTATGGAGTATATTTTTATATTTTACTATGGTTAAGTAATTTTTATAAAATACACATATAAGATAGGTTAAATTAAATATTTTCATAGATTAATTAAGATCATGCAAATAAATGTGAGGAATTATATAAGTAAAAAAAGATATTTACATATTAGACTTGCTGCCCATATTTGTAACAACAGAATGGTGTATCTTTCTCTAGTGTGTGTGGGAGAAGGGTATTTGCGATAGCAAAATGCCATATTAAAAATTCTCAACTATGGCATTCTGTTGTTACAAACTCTCCCCTCCTCACTGGAGAAAAGTACAGAATTTTTTCATCACAAACACAGGTAGCAGAACTGAACTAAACCATTTGCTCTAATACCCAACAATAGCCTTTTGTTACAATTTATTTAGAGACAAAAGAAGATCTCAGCAATGATGTTGCTAGGTGACAGCTAAATGAAACCTAGCAACATCATTGCTGTAAGTAAAATGACATTCAAATAAACCACTATAGGACAAATATCTCATTTTGACTTTTCAAAAAATAACAATAAAGAAAAGAATTACTTACTAGACTTTCTAATTGATGAATATTGAGGATTAGAGTGATTTTTTATCCTAATTTTACCCTCTAAGAAAAGCTTGTTGATTAGTTAATGAATATTTAGCTACTCTTAGTTAAAGGATAAAATTAATATAAAAAATCATTCAAGTCCATCAATTACAAAGCCTGGTGAATAATGACTTTTCTTAAAAATATTGATGAGAATTTTGCTTTACAGTGGATTAAATACTCATTAACCAATTAATTAAATGATTAGCTGGGTGCAGATTAACTAAAATATATATATATATATAAACTTGATTAAAAACAAAAATTATCCAAGTTTTATCTATTTTGGAACTAAAGCCCAGATCAAGAGTGTGAAAGGTGTATGTATTAATCACCATATAGTAGTTATGTTTGATTTTATAAACCAAAACAATATAAAAAAAGCTTACCTATTAGCATTATCTTAAGATTTTTTTATCTTAGGTATTCTTATAACTAAAAGATGATTCCCTTATTACAGACTATCCCATATTTCATTAACTTTTGATCTTTTTTTCAAAAACTCATAATTACTTTTTAAAGATTGTTAATTAATTTTGCTTATTTTTTCTCTGCTTTAGAGATATCTGTCGAAATCTTGAAAAATAAATAAAATCTATAGCTGTAAAGATGCATATTTATCGGGTATGTTGTAAACAGTATTATAAGGTGAGCTTGAGCAAGAGTATCAAAAACACAGACACTATTTATATAACTTGGCTTATCTCAAATACAATATACAATACTGCAATTTCAATTATTTTTAAATGTTCAAAGCCCACATTATATTGGTGATTATTTATCTTTTCAACATGTGTGTGATCAGGTGGGTTAGGAATATGAGACGGCATGGAGAGTTGAGGGTCATGTGAAAGTCTGAGTTTGAATCCCTTATATATTACAGAATATATGTGCAGGTATGTCCAAGCCTGTACAGTGTATTAAATTATTTTTAAAGAATATGATAAAGATTAGACTGTTAATGTTTACTGTAAAAAAGATTAAAAGACAGTGTTGCAAGATATCAAATATATGGTTGAAAGGACAAGTTTGTGATATATGAACAGATTAATGGTACAAGAACTTATTTGTATAGTCATTGTAACATTCATCTTCAACTTTTCCTTCTACATTAATTCTCCTTTTTTTTTCAGTGGTTATAATGGCCATATTCATTGATGATAAATAAAACTCACTATAAACATATATACGTATCTTTTAAGAATTGAATAAATTAAGATAAATATTATAGAAATAACTTTTAACCTCACAATCATGATCAAAATTTGAGTATTTTGATTGCATTTTAATATAATTTTGCCCAACTTCACATAATTTTATTTTGTAGACCGTAGATATACATAAAGATTATATGATTGCGATGGGAAAAAAATGTTTTTGCTATAAATAAATAAAAATCAAAACAAATTGCAAATAAAAGGTTTTTCCTTCTAAAAACTATAAGTTTTTATATACTTTTTAATGCAAAATTGGTTTGTCAAAAAAAATTTTTTTTTCATTTTTATCTTTATGTAAATTTTAAATTATGTTTTCATTAGAATAAAAAAAAAGAATTAAATAAAATCAAGAAAAAAAATGTTTCCAATTACTTTAATTTTAAGTTATTTATTACATATTTCAGCAATGTTTTCAATTTGCTCCTTCTAAATTAGAAAGTTTGTTGTCTTAGGAAGAGTGAGGGAATTTTGTAACAGTTGATTTTGATTTTTGGATTTAGACAAAAGTAATAGATCCAATTAGAATCATGATTGAAGCAGGCCTATGAATAAGATTTAAAAACAGGATTTTTTTAGGATGTGGCTTCTTAATCTTCCACAGAAAGTAGATATTAATCATTGCTGCTTTTAATAATTGTTCAATTTAAAATCAATGACATGATTAAAGAATTTCCACTAAAAATTTTGGTACTTACGTATCAGACCGACTTCCCATGGTTGTGACAGCACCTTTCTCCATAGTGAGGGCAGCCGAGGTACTTGTCATGGCAGAGTACTGTAGTTGTGCTTATTAATACAGCATATTAAAAAAGATTGTGTCACAACTTAAAAATGGATTAAAAAGTCATGAACAATGGCATTCTGTCATCACAAACATGGACAGCAGGTCTAATACATAAATACCAAAATTTTAAAATATTGATACAAGTTTATAACTAAAAATCATTAAAAAATATCAGTAAATCTGTTTTTTTTTTTTTTTTCCACGTGTCAAAGCATCGGCCGGGAAGCGAACCTGGGACAACTGCTTGTAAGGCAGCTGTACTGACCACTTGGCCACCAATGCTTGACAGAATCTGTTTTTAAACACTAAACATTACATGATCATCATTTCTTATGCTTGCTCACAATTGTTATTAAAACAGGAAAAACTCTCCATACAGTAGTGCCACTCCATGCAAGCTAGAGTAAACAATGGATGCCAGAAGGCTTGTGCATAAAATCCCTATCTAGTGCAATGCTCTCTGATCCAAGGCTCCTCACTGATGAAAGCCACAAGCTAGAAACTAATCTGGGGATATTGGACGAATAGGCACTAGATAGGAATTTTATGTGCAAGCCTTCTGGCATCTGGTTTGCACCGAGTGGCACCACTGTACAGAGAGTTTTTCCTGTTTTAAATATGTTTTTCATGTGTTTTTCTCTATATAATAATTTTTGTTAAGAATTAATAGAAAGTAACAAAATTCTATCATTACATTTTTATTGTTGATAAATGTGCCTTTTCTCGAAAGGGTCTTTGAAATGCAACATGTCACTTAATGAACATATACATATATTTTCAATCTTTGATTTTTAATTTTATTAACGCAAAATAAAATACTACATTACCTTTTTTCTTCTTCATCTCTAAAAGCTAGAAAAGAGTTTAGTATTTTTCTCTAAAAATAAAAATTATATGATTAAAAAATATTTATATTAATTAAAAAATAGCAATAATTTAGAAATTCATTTACATTTAATGTGTTGTACATTTACTCTTTGCAAGTGTATGAAAAATAAAATTTAATGCTCAAAATTTTACTGCAGTTTGAATTGCTAAAACACATTTTTTACTATTATTTTATTATTGTAAATATCAATCTTAAGATTAAAAAACCTTCCATGTTTGATTATATAAAAAATATACAAACTCTTAGACTTAAAAGAAATTTTAAAAAGGATAAATTATTTTGGGTAGTATGTATAACCCCTGAAGGGCTACTTATTTTTAGTCATTGTTTAAATAAAAGGAAATCTTTTTACAAAATAAGAGCATTTAGAAATAGATCTTTAGTGGCATCAACTTCAATATATTTGATAAAAAAATACATCTGGGTCTCTTTTTACGCGGACTTATTTAATACGATTTTGAAGTTACACGATTCGTGTTTCACCCGAAGTCGAACTCCATATTGCGCTATTACTTTAAATAAAAAACTTTGTGCACTCATGTTATATTGAAAGTAATAGCACATTATTGAAATTCGACTTTCAACTTAGTAATTTCAATATTTTCAGTGCTATATAATAGTAAGATTTGATGCAATAATGAAATTAAAATCATGATTTCCACATTTTATGTATACACACATTAAATTTTACAAGATTATAATGTAAATTTGTTCAAACATTGTGCGTGTTAATTTTGCATTTTAAATCACATTCTGTTTTTGCTTTTTAAAAAAGAACGTTTAATCAATTATTAATCATTTAGTGTCCGCAAGTTTATTTTTAAAAGATGAGTAATAGTAGTGGGCACAATTAAAATTGAAAATTAAAGACAAAAATAAGAATTTAATTTTTAGTTGTTAGATTAATTACTAATTACGTAGTCACCAGAAAACCATTAATTAACACAACATGAGAGTGACGTTGGCGCTAATTGTATTTCATCTTGTGAAGAATCTGATTTTTTTATCAGTTTGCAAACGTACCTGTTTACTGGCAAATAGCGATAATAATTAAAACGTGTATAAAAAAATATAAATTACTGTAAATTATGCATAAAAATATATTGTTTTGAATAAATTTAAATATTATAGTTAAAAAAAGTTTCGTCTTGTATCAATTTTTTTCAAATTTGAAATTTTTTATTAGTCATATTTTATTTCCTTATTTTTTTTTTTGCACGAATTTTAAAGTAAATTTTACGTTGGTGCTTTGCTTTACGCGATTTTTGAAAAATCACAGTCTGTATTCCCACATTTTTCAAGGCAAGTTACGTCTATTTTTGCACGATTTCGTTTGCGCGTTTTCTGAGGAACCTATCTATCGCGTAAAACGAGACCCAGGTGTAATCATAAACTTTAAACAATTTCTTTAGAAACACCTTTTGAATATATATTTAATTACTCTGATGCTATAAAGCAATGGCTCCAACCTTCCTAATGTCGCAACCCTTTAATACTGATCCTTATGTTGTGGTGACTCCCAACCTGTAATTTTGCTACTGTTATGAATCGAAAATATGTTTTCCAATGGTTAAGCAACCCCTGTGAAAGAGTTGTCAACCTTCAAAGGGGTTGTGATCTACAGGTTGAGAATAACTGCTATAGAGATATATTCCTCCTTCACCATTATAATTTAATCTAGCAAGACTGAGATATAATAAATAGTGAGATGTGTTTTTGCTTCACATGTGAAAATTTAAAGCTAATGTTTCACTGTATTGATTAAAAGAAAATCATTTTTAAGAATTTTGCCCAAGTTCATGTGTATATCACAGTAGATAAACACTTAGACTCTGTCAAAAATCAAATATTCATAAAAAATGATTGTGATATGTTTTAAAATATGCCTTATCATGACACATGCATTATAGGTAAGTATCTCTCATGTGTGTAGATGAAGATGAGTGCTAAATAAATCTCTAGTTACAACTTACTTAGCATATTTGTTATTGCATTATTGAAAGTTTATGATAATTATACTTAATGTTAACAAAATTTTAGATCCTTTTTTTAAAATCCTATAAAATATGAAAAAGAGATGTTATTATCAACATCAGATATTTATATATATATTATTTAATTTTATCTGGTCAAAACTATTGCTGTAGTTTATGATAAATATTACAAATAATTTTTCTACCTTTTGTTAATGAGGATGTGCTGTTTCATTAGCCAGTGCCTCTTGGATCTTTCCTTTTCTTCTTATGCCCTATATATCCAATGTACTCATTTTTCAGGGCAGGTCATCATAGGAGTGGGAATTGAGTAAGGATATATGTACATTATCATCCATAATGATTATTCTAGTTTATATGAAGTCTATAACTAATAACTGTTCACAAATTCAGGTGGTCAATTTTATTATTCTTGTTTTAATTTAATCTCATATCCATGACATATTGGGAGCCACAAGCCATGACAAACCTTTCACAAGCCAAATGCTTTTAGATCATTACAATACATATATAGAGTCTGTTTTGGTTGTTATAATATATTTGTGAAATATATATATTAAAAGCCTAAAGCTAATCTAGTCAGTAAAATAATTAAAATTACCCTAAATTTAAAACTAAACAAGACTAGTCCCCCCCCCCCAAAAAAAAAGCAACAACTCTATAAAACAATGGTTTCCCTGGAAAAAGTAAATTTCTCATATGCTTTTGGTAGGTAAACCCAATGGTTGTGTTATAGAGTTTATTTTCTTTGGCTTGTCTTGTTTAATTTTGAATTTGAGAAAATTTTAATTATTAAATGCTTTTATATTAACTTGCTTTGTCTATGATGCTGTATGACTACATTTTTGTCTGCGTTTCTGTTGTGATGTCTACATTTTTGAATTTTTAACAATGAAAAAAAAATTGTTCCATTTAAAACTTGAACTCACATCCTTACACTTCCCATGAAAAATCCTTAGCAAATGAGCCAATGGAAATACTGCATTTGCAGAATAAAATTTAGTTGATATTGAATTAACTCATACTTAATTAAACAAAAGTAAATATTTTCTCCTAAAATCTGCATTAGTTTTCTGAAATAATTAATATTTCATAAATATTTTGTGAAAAAAATTATAAATGCGTAGTGGGCTAGAATCTTGGTAGTTTCTGATAGCAGATGACACATAATCTAGATGTGTTTATGGCAATCAGCTCCACCTAGGTTCTTGCTAGCAGACGATGTAAGCTGCCAGCTAGCTTGTGGAAGGTTCCTGTGCATATGCATGGTGAACAGCGCCATCTAGCATCAGGAAAAAGCATCATCTGCTTTCGAGGCCCCTACCTGTATGTTCTGTGTGCGAACACAGAAACAGCGCCTCTAGCGGCCACATAGCAGGTCGGGTTAGAGTACCGAGAATTGTATGTTTTCATTTCCAAAATCAAAATGAAATAGAACTATCAAAATCTTTGACAGCAGGTGCTCTCTTATGGAGAGAACAAGAAACAATAAAAAGAGATGATGAAGAAAATTATTTTATTTAAATTGAAATATATATAAAAAAAATTTTTTTAAAATAATGCTTTTATGTAAATAGCAGACTAAAAAATAGAAAATAACAAAGTAATGCAACTAAAAAAACATGGATTGTCATTTCACAAAAGCATTTAAGGTCATAAAAATCAAAAAGGCCTCAAATGCTTTTACGAAATAATACATGTTTCTTAGTCAGATTACTTTATTATTCTCTACTTTTTAATCCTTACACTTCCCATGAAAAGCAGGAGCACCATATGTATATATAAGTACACAATTTTAGTTATAAAACTATTAAGATATTTAAATTAGTTTACATTCTTAAGTTGATAACCAATCAAGCTGAGAAATTTCTTCTACCACTGGCTGATAAAGAACTTGATTTACATTCAAAACATTGCATACATTTTGTAGATTACCTTTTGAACTTGCAAAAATGGCACAATCATCCAAAATCCATGAAGTTGAAGTTCTTGTTTATAATTGATTCACATTAAAAATACCACCATGAAATCTGTATAACATCTTGACTCATGTTAGACCAAGTCACCTATAAACAGTTCCCAAGACAACCACTACAAATATTGAAAACAATGTTGTGACATCCTTGTTTAATACCGGATTTCTTTTCAACTGCTTAAGATTTTTCACCTGTAGTATTAACACTTTCCTCTCATTCCATTAAATAGAAGCTGTGCAATATGAATAAATTTTGGTAGGCAATAAATAAATTTCAAACAATGGTATAAACCTTTTAAACTGAATCAAAAGCTTGTCCAAATAAAACTTTGTTTTGGACACCCTTCTCGCCTTTGCCTGGCAACAGATTCTATGTCTATAGTACTTGCTTCTCGATTCACAACTATAATAACTGGAAACAATCTATTCACCAAAATCCTTAAAGTATCTTAGTTGTATTGGAAAATAATATTGTATGATAATTACTCCAATCTTGTCTATTCTCTTTATTTTTAAAAATTTGGAACAATAGAACATTCTTAAGATCAGGCAGTACTACTTCATGGATCGACTATCACTACCAGATCTACAAGCCTTTCCATTTTTAAGATTACACAAACTGTTTTGACTTCACTAAACTGGATATCTTGGTCTATAAATTGGGTATATCATTAAAAATTACCACCTCAATTCTTGTGTCATTAATCAAAAGATGATCAAAATATTCCTTCCATTTATTCAAAATATTGTCATCTTATAAAAGAGTGGCAAATTAGATTGTGATACTATGTCTTGGATCCATATGTTTCTTTTAGGATATCAAAGATATATATTAATGCCCACAATCTGCTAGTTTCTGGATCTTCTTTGCAGTTTTAATCCAATAATCACTTTTAAACCTTTTTATCAGTTCTTGAACCTTCTGACTTCAGTTCTCTGTATTTATTATAAAGTTTCATATTTATTATTCTGCTAAGCCGAAAATAATCAACTTATTGATAATAAGATCATTGTCAGGAAACTAATCATGATTCTTATTTTTAGTGAACCCAAAATTAGATTTGTCTGTAATCATAAAGAGAATTTCATGCTTCAGTAATATAACAATCCTGGACGTCCAAATTAGCATTTTTAATGTTTAAAAGCTATTAAAAATTTGTATGTATAATAGATACTTTTAAAAAATGAATTTTCTTGGGAATATGATAGGAATAGGTCTATTTTTTAACGCACTTATCATTTTAATCTTGGAATGTATTAATCTATTATCCATCCAACAATCTGCACTTTTGATATTTTGATTCCTATCTATAAAGTAATCTATATATAAATGCCATTGTTTTGATTGAAGATACATCCATGTTCTATCACAGTTTTTCTGCTTAAACATAATATTCTTGATAATTAATCCATGTATCGTGCAAAAATTTAATAACAACAGACCATTTTAGTTTACAGCACCAATACTATTATTTCTAACAAGGGTAAAGTCTATTATTTGCACTAACTCATGCATTAAAGACTCCAAGAATAAAAAGTTGATCTTTTAATGGTAGTGCCATAATAATGCAATCCAGCGAGGAATAAAAGCTTTTTCTGAATTCTCTGAATCTAAAGTTGAAGCATAGGCACGAATAAAGGGATCACTAACATAATAATGCAAGGCAAGTTTTAACACCACTAGCCTTTTCTCTAAACATCACGATTACCATTCTTTATACTTACACAAACTGTTTACACAGAGACAAAACTCTCGATATAGTAGTGCCAGTCAGTAAAGCCAAAGTAATCAATGAATGCAGTAAGGTTTGTGCTTAAAAAACCCTATCTAGTGCCTACTCATCCAATATCACCAGACTAGTTTCTATAGCTTGTGGATTTTATCAGTGGGGAGCCTTGGATCTGAGATCACTACACCTAGATTTTAGGATCTAATGCTTTAACAACTGCCCTTTACCTTACTTTGACCAGTAGAATTATGGTGACTGTGGTTATCAAAAAACCAAAGACATCAAAAAATGTGGATGCTAAACTGAGTTCAGATCTACTTAACTATACAAGTTAATGATCTTGAGTTGAAAACATTCTTGTGTTTTCATTTTGGACTCAAAGCTTTACAATTAGTTAATAAGGTAAAAGATCATTGCTGGAGGGTTACATCAGATCCTAAGATCTAGGTACAGTGCTCTCAAATCCAAAGCTCCTCAATGATGAAAGCCACAAGCTAGAAAACAGTCTGGGAATAATGGAAGAATAGGCACTACATAGAAATTTTTCTGCAGCCATTGATTGATTACTCTGGCTTGCACAGAATGGCACTACATATGGAGAGTTTTGCCTCTGTGCATTGACTTTTCATTGTTACAATGAGAAATTCTGGGAATAGAAAATACCAAATTAAACTTTACAGAAATCCAATACCATGCATTCTTCTTTTGCTGATTGAACTGCTTTTCTAAAAAAACTTGTAGCCAATCATTTGTTCTATTAAACTTTCTTTCTCTGGAAGACAAGTTTCACTACTTTTAATGATATCGCTGCAATAATGCAATCCAGAAAAAAATAGCTTTCTTTTTCTAAATTTTCTGAATCTAAGATTGGAATCTAGGCACTAATAAAATGACCACTAATACTATTGTATAAAAGAACTTTTAATGCCATTGTTAGAATAAATAATTCCAAAAACCAAGATACTAAATCAAGCTTCCAGCAAATCCTACACCATGTATTTTCTTTTCACTGGCTGATCGTTCAAAAAAAAAAAAACCTCTAGCCATCCATCTGTTTTTTAAGATTCCTACCTCTGAAATAAATTTCATTAAAAGCAACTATATCAATTTTAAATCTCAACAGCTCTTTAGCCACAAGTACAGCTTTCCACATTCCGGTCTTAGAGATTTTGTATCAATCTTTAACACTATCACTACTTCCTGTTTTATTACTACTACTGAAACTATTAGTACTATTTCTATCATTATAAGGAATAACTAGTACAACAATCCAGCCAGATTATGTAAGACAAGCTATTATTGCGTATATTTTCTAGGCTCTTTTTACTTTCGTGATAGATAGGCAGAGGATTCCTAAATAGAGATGCATAAAAGCATTTGTCAACTGGAACTCATGTTTCAAATCCAGTTCCAAACAGACTCATTAGTGATTGTACTGTCTACAGAAAAGAACACAACTAAGGACTGCAAACCTTTTAAGCCTTTTTATATCATTGTTTTCTTAATTCTCATTAGGAAAATTGGAATCAGAAATGCTGTGGATATATGTTACATAAACATGCAATCCTATTTTCATAGTATAAGGAGACGAGACATATGAATAGAGTAAAAAAAGTAATTATGTTAATTTCTGCAGATGTATCTCAACTCCTAGTTATAGATAAGGATTTGGTCATGCATGGGTTACTTTGCTAGGCAGTGTGTATATCTCAGGTGCTATTATAACACATTTTTAAGCAGAGTACTCACCTATAAGGCTCAAAAGAAGCAAGTAGTAGTTGCAAATGTCTGTTGTATTTATTAGCCTCCAAGACCCAAAAGGGAACAAAGCTTTACTTTCAAATGTTGCATTTATTAGACTCTAAGACTCAAGAAGATCAAGGCTTTATATATTATTATTATATTTAAGAATATGTGAGTTGTGGATAGCTGAATAGTATTAAAACTGGAATAATCCTTCTATTGTTTATGCTTCATTATACATCTTAATGTCCTATGGTTGATTTTTAAATTTAAAACCTAGAAATGAGGGATTCTATTCATTCTTTTGATAGTTGAAGATCAGTCAAATAATCTATGAGCAGTGAAATTATGAACATATATATGTATTCTATTTATTTGTGTATTATTATATCAGTAAAATATTATAGAAGTTATTAAAACAGAAATATAATAATAGATGAAGAACCAAAGTAAAGTTAAATTTTGAATTAGACCTAGAAATAGGGAAATGAAAAAGTATCGTGTTCTATTGAAAAAATTGTAACAGTAACAGTGACAATCCAATTGCACTTTGAATTTGTATTATAGAACTGCATAATTAAAAAAGCTTAATAAAAGACTCTGATAAATGAAGTATAGATAGATTAGCAAATTTATATATTATCATGTGTGTATTCGCATATGTAATATATGTATACATAACTAAATAACTAATACGCTAAAATTAATTGCGTTACGGTGAAACTTTTAAGTTTATTAATTAGTAGGCTTTTTTTATTTATTCTATTTTTTAGACTTAGCGCTTTCAGAGCCCTTGCAGCTCCATATTCACAGTCCTTTTCATATTGTTAACTATATGCAAATTGCTTATATCATCCATTTTTTCGAAATCGCGAAGCACATGTCCTTCCTGTTTATTGCTCTGGCATTGCTGGTGATGAAACATGCTTCTTTGACCTTCCTCTTGACATCGTTTCTTTCTGTGCATACGATGTCGGCTTTAGAGGGCTCAAATTTGTGGTTGTGTTTCTGCTGATGGGCAGCAAATACTGAGCTGCCTTCTTTTTTGGTTGTAGCTCTTGTGTATACATATTTAGGCTGAGCTAGTCTATTGTCCACTGTGGCTCGAGTTTCCCCATAATAAACTGAATCACAACCTGTCTGCGAGCACACAATTCTATAAACTACATGGGGGGTTTCTTCTATGTTTCTTTTGTCTTTAGTATTGTTGATGAGTGTATTGGTGTTTGGAGGGGTTCTGAATCTGAGTTTGAATTCCTTCTGTAATATTTTACTGAAGTTTTTTGCCACTGCAGGTATGTAGGGTATAGTCAAATGTTGTCTGTCTTCTTTTGTGTTCTGTTGCAGTCTTTTATAAAAGCTTTCAATCCTGTTGGTTATTGTTCTATGATCAAAACCCACACTTATTAAGTCCCTGATGTAGCTGGTGATGTTGTTTTTCTTGTCTGACTCTAATTTACACAGGTGGTGATTTCAAAATAAAAAGGCAGACAGCCCTGTGAGTTTGTGTGATTTAGGGGATTTTGAGAGTGGATGGAGACAACCTCTAACACATAAGGGTTTAATTATCATAGAATAATTATATTATATCATTACAAGAAAATAGATCTATAGAGTCAATCCTTCTATTAAATACGTACTATGTAAAGTTATCATTAGTAAAATGATAACTCATATAATGTAAGAAAAGAGAGCTAGAAATTAGTTTTTACTGCACACAAATAAATTGTATAGTTTAAAAAAAATGTACCATATTTTGTAACTCTTTCAAATTTGTCTTTTGGATGATTAAAGAAATAATTTGCATTTTCTTATAATCAATTGAATGACAAATCTAAATATGTTACTAAAAATTAAAAAGCAGTAAAATTGAGTAAGTTAGAGAATGAATTTCAAACTTTGGTTATAACTTTTACTTTATTTCTCTTTTTTTTCTAGCCTGTAATAAAAAAACTATTTTAATTTATTTGTAAAATAATTATCTGAATATAAAACTAAAAAAAATATGCTTTATAAATCATATTAAGCCTGAATAAGGATGTTTTCTAAAAAACATCCTGATATAAATTAATAAAGACTTGATTACAAATTGTGTGTTAAAAACATGTTATGCAGATGAGATATAAATGAGTCTGATGACTGACAGAAGTCTCAGCTGAAGAAGAATGCATTACAGATTGATTTTATAAAAAGATGAAGAAAAAACCCACTCATTTAAACAGTTTCCCTCAGAAAAACTTCAGATAGTTTTATCTTGCTGATTGTTTTAAGAAATATTTTTCAATTAGCTATTTACCAGGGATCTCTAGGAAAACAGAAGGCATGTCAGTTAAAAGATTGGGAATTATGCAGTTGTATCCAAATATGAACATTGAATTTGCATAGAAGTCAATATTACCTGTTTTAAAAAAAGGAAGACTGTCATAAGATATCTTATACTTATCTCTAGTGAGACTCATCTACATTGTCTACTGTCATTGATATCTGAAGAGGATAATCATATTAAGACTGGATTGATAAAACTATTGTTAAAAATGTGCACATATATAGTAAGCTTACACTGTACAAAAACCATGGTTTAAAACATTTTTAACAGATGGTAAAATCTTTCTTCCATATTTGCCCATAAAGTTTTTAATATTTATATTTTTTTTTCTTTTTTCAATGTTTTCTACTATATTTATCTGGTAGCAGTTGCAAATGTATAAGTAACAATTTTGTATGTCATTTATTGGATAAAAACTGTTAAGTTATTTTTATTAAGCAATTTAGTTTGTTTTTGCTTTTCAGACTCATTCCAAACATATACCACTAACCCTGAGAATCCATACAATCCTCTAAAGGATATGATGATCAGTAATAGCAAAATAACTAAAAGCAATCTTTTTATTTAAGAGAGATTGGTACCTAAAGATTAATTTTAAATTGAATCTACGTAAAAAATTAAAATACTTTTGAAATCATTATACTTAGCTTTCAGGGCTAAGTTATTTTGATCATCATCTGAATAGTTATAATATATTAAATGTATATATTTGGATTTTGTTCATCATTTCTTAATGGAATTTGTATTATCTCATTTTTCAGGCCATTATAATATATATATTATACCGGATACTCAATCTATTCTGAAACAGGGGGCGCCACCAGACCACTATGTGTCTGGAAAATTTGTTTACTGTGATCAGAATAGATGATGATGATGGTTTGCGCCGACTAGACTCAGGGAGAAACAAGAGATCTTAAATTGTTTAGACAATTGAGACAAAAGCACAAAGACAAACGTCAGCCAAATTAAGTTCAAACATATTTTATAAATTTTATTATGAGAAAATAAATTATTAAATATAAGTTTATGACCCAATAGATGGGGGTTAACTCAGGCGTGTACCAGACATACTAAAGGCAAAGCTATGACAGACTGACTGATCTTCTAATAAACAAATTTAAAAGGGAGGAAGCAAATTTTATTCAGCAGAGGATTCACCTAAACATTGGTCTTCACTTTCAGATATTTAAACCATATGCCCCTGAAATAGATCAAAGAACCCAGTGCCGATGAGCTTTCCGAGATCTAAGCATGGTCAGATCTCGAATGTCCTTATATCGGTATGAACTGCACCAATTACTACATTTAAAATAACGGTGATTGATCCACCTCAAGAACAATCGAAAAATATCATTGAAACGAAGAAACAATTAAACCTGGTGAATCCCAGCCAAACGATTGGCGAAAATTACTTTAAAAATAATAATTAATGGTCCCAATAAGAGACAAGTAAATGATTAGAAAAACAGTTACGTCTGTCCCAGCAAATAAAGAAAAGAAAATAAACTTACAAACAAATTTTGAGTACACGCTCTGATAAATTTAAAGCACACATAATAACTACAAAAAGAAATCTATCGGAGAGTGCACATGAGTACGAAATATCAAAAGTTTAAATATTCTAGCAGAACGAAAGTATTGCTCACCTGTAATTTAAGAAAGGATAAAATTTATCTTCCTGCTGACGACTTATAAAATTACAAAGAAAAACACAATTCTAATTTCCGCTTTTAGAGATATTAGAAACGAAATCTCCACCTGCGGAAAATTAGACAATAAAGTCATCAGCCAAAAGATTTTTGGAGGTTTAGCAAGAGGGCAAACATAGAGTATAAAATTAATTATTGAATACTAAATAATTACAGGTAAGCATAAAAAAAATATATATACAAGACTGCTAAAGCATTTACAAAAGCGAGGCATAAAATATAAAACTCATTCGTCACTCTCCAATAAATAAAACTGAAAGCAAATTGGAATCTTAAAACTAAGATTCCAAGACTCACTCCAAAATATTGGAAATTAGAGCAAATATTAAATATGAGGCTATATTGATTTAAGAATACATATTTATGATTAGATGGAGCGGAGATTTAATGAGAATTAATTTACCCTGGGAAGAATAAAAACGAAAATAGTTACCTTTCGGTAAAACAAAGTTCACGTAGAGTGCGCACTTTTACTTAAGTTCATTTTCAGGTTCTTTAGGCAGCAAGGTAGATGTAGAGAGGTTCTGGCTTCTTTTAGGTGTTCAAGGCATTACTGGAGCAAACTTGGAAGTCAGGGATCCGTCTTTTGTGAGTTAGCAAGCCATTCGGGTGGTGGTAACAAGTACAGAATTTTTCATTGTGTTGCAGGCAAAAGTATTTAATCACAGCTGATGTCCTTTAAGAAATTAAATGTCCGCGCTGATATAAATTCTCACTTGATAAACAGCTTGTCTATCAACGAACAATGAGTTAACTGACCTCCAAATTTTTGGGGCTATTTATATGTTGCTCCATTTCCCGCGAAACACTTTCCTTGTTGTTCAATTTCTTCGCCTTAGGCAGGGCAAATATTAATCTCCTGCTCAATATATCTAAGAATTCCACCCAGGGTTTATTGAAATGAAAACAACATAAAAATCAAATCTCCGCTATCAAAATTGTTTACAATAATTAAAATAAAAGCAACAGGAATGCAATTAGCTAGCCAGCTTGTTTTTAAATCAAATGGATTTAAAAACAGGCGGTATATGAAAACTATTTTAAAATAAATCGATAAACATTTTTTAAAAAATCCGTTTTACATATAAACGCGTGTATACTTGGATACACGCATTCTTTTTAAATAATATTGCAAATTTAAACTCTACGTTTAATTAAAATTAAAAGCTTAATAAATTTCTTTTTTTTTTTTTTGTTTAATAACAACACCATTGAACCGGATTTCAATCAGGTTCAACTGCCTCAAAACGTGATCAAAAAAAAAAAAACATTCCTGTAACTTTTTTTAAACTATAAACACTTTAAAAATATTCTTAGAAATTCGGCCGAACGTTTGCCTCGCACTCATGAAAAACAACACAATATTTCATTTTAACCAAAACCCTTCTCCATTCTCGTAATTCATTAACAAAATCTTTTTTATTTTTATTAAAAACAATCCGTCAGATTACTAAAAGCTGCACCCTTAACTTTTGTCCGGTGGTTCTTTTACTCTGCTTACTAACTTACTGAAATAAGTTTCTTTCCCTCGCTTATATTTTCTTAGCTTATACACTTTTCTCTTGTCTCTTTCTCGTTCTATTTTGTTTGCTATCTCATACGTCTGAAAGACTTTAGGCCTAGCAAAACCCCTTTCTACTAAGTGTCCCTTTTTATTACTCATACTATCAGCATTAGTATACGGAAAGAATTTATCGTCTACGACCTTTTTGAATGTTTGACCTAAGATGGCTTCTATTTCTACCTTAAAATCATATTTCTTAATCTTTCTTTTAACTCTTTTCTTCTTTTCGAATTCATATTCAAAACAAACAATTATTGAAACCAATTTATTTTTAGTTTTACGCGAAGACTCTTTTACCTGATTTTCTGTTTTTACCTTATAACTTTCTTCTATTGCTTTATTTACATTTACTAAATTTTCCACCACACTTTCTACTTGTAACCCATCTGTGCTTATTTCTAACTTTATTTCCACCTTTTCTGTCCTACCACTATCCTGTGCTACCTTAATTTCTATATCTTTTATGATCTCAACTTTTTCTACTTCCTGAGTTTCTACTACTTTTTCCGTTATTTCTCCCCTCATCTCTCTCAAATCTTTAATCATTTCTTGCTGGTCTCGCTTGATTTCGCTAAGTTCTTCCTTCATCTCTATTATCATCTTCATCAATTTCTTCATCATGATATGCGTCTCTGACTCATCTTTTTTAACTACTCCCATTTTCACGCAAGACTAAATTCACTATACTAACTTCTTAAAAAAAAAAAAAAACTTAAAAATCTAAAAGCAAATAAAACGCTATTTACTGTTTTCTATAAATTATTTCACAACAAAGACGAACTATATTTAACTCTTCAAATAAAATTACTCCGACAAACTTTTCAGACAATTGTCTTTTTAGTTTCTAATTTATTTCATATAAAAGAAAGACGAACTATATTTAACTCTTGAAATAAAATTACTCCGATAGACTTTTCGAAAATATGCTTTTACAGTTTATAAATTATTTCATTAAAAAGAAAGACGAACCCCATTCTACCACCTACTCCAACAATACCTACAATAATTAACAAAAACCGAACCTCCCCCTACTAGATCTTGCCTCTTACACCTGAAATCTTTCTCAACTGTCCAAACAAAATCTCACATGAGTTTGAAAACTCGAAGCCTCACGTTGGTAGCACTAAAATTACTATAGCTATGTGCTGGACGAAAGATTTTTGTTTCATATATCCTGACCATGAGGGCGCCACTAGTCCGAAAATAGGAACTAGACATTTATTTTAAGGGTGGGCAGGATATTCGAACATGAATGTGCCGGACTAAACCCAGGGAGAGCAAAAGCTAATGAATGTGGTTCAGACAATTGAGAAAACACTGAGACAAACGTCAACCAAAATACTTATAAGAACTTTCTAAATTTATTAAACATAATAACAAAATAAACATGAAACTTGATATACATTTACTTAGCAGATCTTAACATTGAGTGTATGCGAGCAGAACTACGTTAAATACCCAGGCAGACAAGTTCATTTCTTATCTATAACACAATAATGGCTGATATCGTCTCGCTAGCGGTTCACCCAACCAATTCCCTTTTCCCTATAGAGATTTAGTAAGATGGATGTTTGTGGAGAATAACGGGACAGCGCAGACGAGCTTTTCTTAGTCCAGAAAAGAAATGCTGGAACCAAGAATGTCATAATTCTGCAAAACGCTCATGGACAAGTACATTGAAACGAGCCAAGGTTAGTCTCACCCAAGAAAGAAACATGAATTACGCAATCTGAATTATAGCAAATAAATCTCTACCAAAAATAAATAAATCATATATCCTAGAAATCGCTAGCCAAAGCCAAGTTTGATTTAGTTTAACGCCGAAGCAAACAAACAAACAAAAATAAAAGAAAACTACTAAGGTCGGTCTGAGCATTTAACAATGGTTAATCATAAAACTGAGAAATTATTAAGCATATAAAATATCACTCGCCCTACACTCTTGAACAAGCAACATTTTAAGATTGAAAATCTTGCTACTAAGATTGTAATGTAAAATAAACAAAAATACATTAATATTTAAATTGATCAATTACACATCATAAATGTAATTTCTTTTTAAGATTAAGCTGAGATTTGCGAGAGACTTAATTAGAGATTTAGCCCTGATTTTGATATGGAAAGGTAAGTTACCTCGAGTTAATATTAATTTCTGTTGTTCACACAAAGTTCAGCTTATAGAGTCCTCTACAACGGATGTCATTTACTACAGGTTCAGAAGTCTGGCAGCATTATCGGGATCCACTCTGGACTTGACAGATAGGTCATGATGGAAGTCACAATTTGGAGCTCCGGAGGTTCATCTTTGGAAAGGCTCAGCCCATCATGTTGTGGAGATTCTTCATGGCGTATATTACAGGCATGGCGTCTGAATGACTGCTATTATCGTGGCAAATAGAGTTATTGTCGGTCAACGGAAATTCAACTTGGTGATTCCCGTGGCACCAATATAAAAAAAAAAATTAGTCACTTTCACAATGCAACAGTTCAATAACAGCTAAAATCTGGATCGATCCTCAATAAGAAGAAGCCGAGCAATAAAAACTGAATGAACAGAATAGTCTCTTTGAATCCTCCTCTCTAATCAAAAGAAAATAAATTACCCAGCTATTTATGTCCTTTGTTATCTCCCGCGCAATCTTAATTAGAAAAACAATATCTTACAGGGCTTAATCTTACAAAAATGATTATTATTTTTTTATAAAAAAAAATACAAAACCAAATCTCAGCTTTAAAATACATCAACATTAAATTTTTTTTTAGTTTAAATAAAATACATATAAGAGCACTAATTAAACTTTGTTTGCTTTTAATTATTTTAAAAGAAAACAAGCGTCATAAAAAAAAATATTTTATACTAAAATCAATTTAGAATTAAAAATATAAGATTTCAAAATAAATAAGTATGTGTGTTATTGCACATATAAAACTTGGTTTTTTTTTTCTAATTTACATGATAGAACCCTTGAATTGGATAAAGTATCCAGTTCAATATATATATAAAATATAAGTTAAATATTACATATTAAATTAGTGCTCGTTTTGAGTTGATATTTTAGATCTAGTGTCTGAATGTTCTAGCTTCTCACTAAGGTGAGCCATAAGCTTGAAACCAATTGGTCTGGGGATAGAAATGTTCCAGATAGAGATTTTAAATATTTTTTCTTATCACACTTGTGAATTAAGAGCTTGTTTGAGTTATTGGTACACTCCCTATATTAAATATATATTATAATATACTTAAGCCTTAATTTGGATAAAAATAAGTTATCCGTAAAATAACTAATATTTTATATATGTATCACTGAAACTGTCATGTAGCATATTCAAAGGGTTGGCTTCTTTTTTTTGGAACAAAACATTCAAAAATAGTTTAATAGAAATCAAATTCTTGGCAAGATTTGTATTCCTTGTGGAGGTAATTCTTTGGATTGTTAGCTTATTGTTTCATAAATCAACTACAACATTAGGGTTTTTTTATTTACATGTTAAACAGGTAATTTAATAGGTGAAGCTTGTGATTCACATTAACATATTAGGTAATTATATAAGCAATAAAATATCATTTCAGGGCTTAGTTTCTTTGGTTTTTACAGTATGTTTTTCTTATATCCTTGCAATAAACTACATGGTTTGAGGATGATGAATGGTATATTTCTATCAGCTCTAACCAGACATTCTGTAGATTATGATAGCATCAACACAAAAGATCATAACTTTGGTTAAAAAACATACTAATATCTAATATTACATTATATCTCATCATCATCAGGTCTAACATTAAAATCAGACTAATCTCTAAACCTCGAGTTATTCTCTGTTGCAAAATTCTCCTTCAGTTCTTCATATTAGTACGGACTAATTTAAACTCACTGAAAAACAATTTCATGCTTTGTCTTATAAAAAACTATCTGTTAAGCAAATAATATATTTTCTAAAAGCTCAAAAACTAGCCTAATCATTTGCCCAGAATACTATTTGATAAGTATGTCTTATTTTCTTGTATATTTTTTTCTCAAATTTTACAATAATTTTACAAGAAACAAATGTTCAAACATTATTTCTATAGTACTTCTTTGACAACAATACTTTTTTCCCTCTTGCTTTCCAATAATTCAATGTGTATTCTTTTACTTTCAATTCTACAGAAAATATATTTATTTTAAATGTTTGAGAAATACGTCATTAATAAATCAAACTTTACACTGTAGAATAAGCTTTTTTCTACTCATTAAGAGTGAAATCAACATAAACAAAAATTATTAAATAAATGACTAAAGTGCTTTCACAAGTATAAAGTTATAAATATTTTCTATTGCTTGCATACAAAGCTAGAAATAGTTCCACTAGCAGGTTAACACCCCATCCTTCCCGTTTCAATACTCTGAATAAACACATGAATTACTGAGCCAATTCATAATTATGCAATGTTCTTAATCATGTATATGGCATATTGGATATAATTGATCTAACATTTACTATATGACATTACCATCGTAATTCTATTTCTCATTTGCATGTAAACTGTAGTGTTTTGTATAAAATGGTGGACATGTTTGTGCACTCCAGAAAAAACTAGAATGTATTTGAGAGGTTGTTTTAGATCGCGCGCTGATAGCTGTGGAATTTAATTAAGGCATTGACATAATGGCGATCGACTATTCCAAGAGATATTTGCTGATTGCAAATATTTCTGGATAAGAGACGATACCTTATTGGACTGTGTTTTAATTGCTACAGTTGTCAGCAAGCAATAGAAAACTGGGTAACATCTACGCAGGGCAGTAATTAGAGGACAACTCCAGTAGAGAGCAGTCATGCAGTAGTTGAGTAGCAGTATTGGAATAGATGTCAGTTTAACACCAGCTGAGATATCTCACATTAGTCCTTGCAGTTAATGACCAGCGCCCAGTGGAAATGTAGTTCACGGGTGTAGCTGAAAGAGACTGCAGCAGAGAAGAGCATTAGTTGCAGAGAAGAGCATTAGTTGCAGAGAAGAGCATTAGTTGCAGAGTAGGGAATTAGTTGCAGAGCAAGGCATTAGTTGCAGAGCAAGGCATTCGTTGCAAAATAGACCATTCGTTGGAGGGCACTCAGAAAAGAACGGCGTGGGAATTGCGATTACGTAAAGTAGAGAGAGAGTTATTGCAGACTGTTCGCTATTCTGATTACTTAATAACATCATGTCCTAATGTATATAGACGTGCATATGGATATTTCATAAACTAAAGCTATTTTAACTATTGATCAAAACAATAGCGTTATTATTTTATTCTGGAGTCACAATATATAATAAAGTCTTTCAATATAATAATGATGAACTGTTAAGCAAATTATTAGAACAGTTTCATAATAAAGGTTTTCTAACACTTTTTAATCCATAGGCTAAATATATATATATTTTAAGTGTCATAGCATCGTCCGGGACGCGAACCCGCAACCCGGGCCACTGCCTGCAAGTGCAAGGCAGTCGCGCTGACCTCTCGACCACCAATGCAAGACATATATTGTAACGGTCATTTATCGTCTAT